>OMLM01005324.1:39348-90697 GCA_900302695.1 Helostoma temminkii | reverse complement strand
GGGGGATGCCTTTTCAAAGAGCAGAGCAGAATTTGTACGCCTTATGTTTTTGATCTTTTACTGTACTCATTTCATTCTAGACACAGTTGTTATCATAGTTGCTGTTGTTTGTATGTTATTTTAGCTCCTTTCCCAAGTAGCTATTTTGCAATTTGGACAAAAACACAATTAAAGGCCCATCTGTTTCCCATGGTCTTAACATCAGACAGATGGGTTCTGTCTATTGAAACCATACCAGGATCCTGGCAGGTTCGAAGTTTTGGTAATGAACATGCTAAATATGCGACCAGGCTGATTCCATCATTACAAGGCTTCAATGGGCTAGAATAAGTAAATATTCTTTTTCATATAGTGAAGCTGTTCTACATTAAACTTGGCTTTGGCCTGAAACAATTGTTGGGTAGTCGACCATACATGTGTATGTTTCAGTTACATTTTGGACTATTCTCTCTCATGCTTTGCTCAAATGAGATGATGCATTCATGTTTTAATTGTTGACAAACCCAGATCTGTACAGGACTGATGGAAAATTGTATAACATTTCATAGTGGCAATTTCCCCAAAATAAACTGGTACTTTAATATGTGTCCATAAACAATAGCATACTGTCTGTCCCAGTATTGTTTTAACTCCTGAACAGCATTTTTTTCTTTGCATTTTTATCTGCAGCTTAACATTAGAGTAAAAGCACATTTTCAGCATGAAAAGTCCAGGCCCTACTTGGGCTCATAACCACTAAACCTGACAATGACCCTTAGTATTTTGTGAAAAATGCAATCCTGATTGTGGGTGAGCTTTACTAGGCCACTGTAAAGGCCACAGTACTTTAGAGACACGAGGAGCTGTGGGATTTCTCACATGCTTTCACTTTCAAACTGCTCACATTAAGCTTCAAACCACCAACCCTGTGCTCGCCCAATTATAAATGTCAAAGAAAATCACACTGATTACTTATGCATAGCGAAAGTCTATGCATAACGAAGTAGTGAATGTAAACAGTTTGGCTACAATTCTGTGTGCTATTGTAGAGTAGGCTGAATCTGTTTCTGCGGTGCTACAGCACAGGAGCATTGAGTTAGTTTAAGCAAATACACTGCTTCATCATGCACTGGTTGTGGGACAGAGGAGATTAGACTTTTTAGTGTCACAAGGAAGGCCTATAAGTGATTGATCACAGTACAGTGTGAGTCTGTTGGTCTTCACTTAACTACGTGAACCTGCCCACTCCTATTGCCTTCCAAGCATGCAAGCACAAACATTTCTAATAGTTCTTTCACCTAGAAACAAGCCTGAGGGCTCTGACCAAAACACTTCTAATATAGGAAAATTGAGCTGCTTTGAACTTTAGTGTTTTTGATAACTACTCTGTATGCTTCCTGAAGGATAACCTGTGGGCTTGGCTTCCCAAGCTTTAATCCCTTTGATTAAGTGCCAGGGCAAGATAGCTCGACACTCAATAGGCCCTTTACCTCCCTAATATCCTCACAGTCAACTGTCCTGTGCTCAAAAGCACTAGTTCTCTAAACCCTGTTTTTAACCCTCCTTAGACTCCTCTGCAGATACAGTAGTTGTTTTCGAGGATTGGGCCAATAACCTTCCTGTCTTTGCCCTTTCCCTTGTCACTCTTCCTGTTTTAGGTCAACATGTCCTCTGTTCTTTTGCTATGTTTATGCAATATGATTCATAGCAGCAAAGGCGTACATGGTTCAATACTACACCTCCTTCCCTCCCTTTCATTGAAAGAGTGGAGCTGAACCACAGCCTCCCCTGATTAGCAAAGCTAAGAGAAGGAGCACAGTTGTTGGGGTAATTGTGGGAGTTGTGAGTTGACAGATGCAAGATGAGTGCTGAGCCTTGGTTCCATACTATTGGATCAACACTGGAAAGTTGCTGCAAATTATGGGAAGAATCTATGGTCTAAGTTACCCAAGACCCCATCATCACCACCATCTATCGGGTCACAGCTGGGTTGTAGAAAGTGATGGCTTACTCTCAGGCATTTTTCTGGCCAAACAAGCACACAGTTTGAGGACAAATATTAAACTTAGGACTTCAAAAAGAATATTGACTGTTGGCAAAAATATTGTATTTTTATAGCTTCATTTTTCAGTATTGCTAGTGACAATCATAAACCCATCTAAGTCCAAAACTACTTTGCGACAATTGTTCGGCTCTTTTATGAGAAATTGTCATAAACATTCAAGCTTGAAAAGTAAATGAGCTTGCTTGGTAAGAGAAAACCTCAAATATCAAATAACTGGCTCATACTTACTGCATCTAGCTCCTGATGCCTGCTTTGATTGGTTCAGTGTTTCTTAAGAAGGGCTTTTGTTATGTATTTTACTGCCATAGCCCAAAGACAACCACTGGATTTAGATGCAAATAGAAAACAAGACACTCTCTAAAATTATCTGACCCTTCCCAGCACTCTGTAGCCTCTTCGCTCCCACTGCAGAGATATGAGGGCACTCTGACATACTTCTGAGGCATCTTTTGTTGTTTCTCATGGATAAATTCTGCCCATGTTATTCTCTATGAAGACCCTCCACAGACACACTTGCACACTTAGACACATAACCAAAAACAGTTTACTGCAAAATCCAGAGTATTGCAGCTTTTCTTTATACACATCAAATACTGTATAATAAACACAGTACAAAACACAGCTGGGACCACATTTAGGCCTGTGCCTGAATCTAAAACAGTAGCACCCATATTTTTCATAACTTTTAGGCCATTCATGTTTAAAATGGTATATTGTCTCCACTTGCATACATGATGCATATACAGTAGTGCTTTTCCAACTTATTGGTAACCATAGCATTTTTACACTGCTTTCATTCAATCGAGTGCATTATCACACACATACCAATGTCAGAGCTGCCATGCACCTGGCCTGACCCACCAGGCAAATCTTTGGGTTCACTGTCTTGCCAAAGGACACTTTGACATATGACAGGACAGCGGAGAAATCGGACCCAACCCCATGACTGGTGGACGGCTGCTCTAGGTCCTGTGACACAGCTGCCCACAATGACCAATGTTCCCTTGATCCTGTAGAAATAAGTCTCAATAAAGAGATTGTACAAACAATAAGAATGGCAACTGTTGAGACTGCAGAGCAGGGTGTCACAATACCAGAAGTCTGGTAGTTGGTACCGATATGATTTCAATACCAAAGCAAAATTAATCAATAAATAATAATGAATGTAACTTATGTATTGCAACATGAACTCATTCATTCCATTCCAACAAAAATGCAACAAAAATGGCATGGAGCCTTCAAGTACTGATACTGACATAGGCTTTCCTGGCCTCCTAGTAGTTTCTTTTTTGGCACTTATCATGTGCCATGCCCTTCCTTCCCAACACCAAAGCAATGCTTGACTGCATCGATGTGTGTATGAGTGTTTATTTGTGTACATGCCTGTGTACATAAATATGTGCAATGCTCAAGAAGGTCTCCCTTACTTCTGAAGCAGGGTATCTCTTAACTCCTATCTTTTTAATTATTTATTTCATGAAGAGTATATTTATATATTTTGTTGAGGGTTATTGGGGCATGAATAAGCATGTGTCACGGCCTTTTCACAATCCCTTATGAGCAAATCCCACCCCCATCCCTGACTTGCCCCCAGCAGGCCCAGCTCAGAGTTCTTCTGATAGCCATGAAGGGATTTGGGCTAGATGGGCAGACCCTGACTGGGTTGATTGCTTTGAATGTTACTGGCTAAAGCTGCCTTTGAAAGCAGGGGCGTTGATGAGCGCCTTCTCAGAAGAGCCTGTGTAGTCACTGCCTCTGGGAGGGACCCTCACTAATACCCCCACATAAGATATACAGAAAGAGGCAGGGATCACCAGTCACCTCCAGCCATACATACACACATACATGCACACACCCATTTAAAAAACAGAAAAGTACTTCCACTAAACTTTTTGACTTTTACTTATGTTTTATTATTACGATATGTATGTCACTCAAGCTATAATGCAATACCTATTTCACTACTTTTATTCTACTATTTTATTTAAACATTCACTCAGTGTGATAAACTGCATACCACAAACTAGGGCTGTAGGATTAGGTGATATCAGTCATATTGCTATTATTGTGGACAATATTGTGATTGCAATATAATAAACGAGAATATTACACTAGCCTGGTTTCAAGCAAAACATATTAATTAAATATCATCTATAGAGTGAATCCAAGCATTTGAACACTAAACAACCTAAATAGTCACGTTAAATTTAACTGTAACTTAAGTTTAACAAAATCAAAGGATAAGACGTTCACAGGGACAAACAATGGGGATTAAACATTGGTTTCTTTGGCTGCCCACACACACACTGAACACAGACAGTGAAGTAAAGTAAACACATGATCTAAATTTGTAACACTGCACACTCAAAGGTCATGTGACCACACGCTCCGCTACTTAAACAGAGACTGACTGATCTCTTTATTAGTTGCACATATAACGAGCAAACAGCTCAGGTTGTCACATTAGCATGTGTACATATTTTACATATTCATATATGTAATCTCACAGACTGACATCCCGATTGCGATTAGATTGATCATTAATCTTACATCTCTATCACACACATATTTATGCTAAAGCTTTCTTGAGAACTCACTCTGAGCAGCTTGCAAAGACAGAGGGAGGATTTCCGGAGTATGCGGGCTTGCTTGTTTTGTTCGCTGTTTCACCTTGTCCTTTTGGTCTCATAAAACACCTTGAACATGAGAGGAGACAAATTACAGCTTCAGACACAGGTGTCCTGGTAAATGTTTTTATCTCTCAGCAAGCCCTCGGGGTACATTTGCTGTGTTCCGCAGGGCTGGCTGTGACATTGGAGCTGTCACTGGTTGGTCCCCTCAGGCCTAGGCTGCTAGTCAGAACTGGGTGGCCCTCTCTTTTTGATGACCTGTCCCTCAGAGCATGGGGCTCTGAATCTACCATGGGTCCGCACCTGACCCTACACCAAGTTACCCCTTGAATTAGCTGTCACCTTAGGTGTGGGAACAGACATGTCCACCATAAACATTCTTGGTAATTAACATGAAAAAAGGCTACGAGGCCTTATGTTCATTAAGGTTATTGTTGCAAGCTGAGGCACGAAAAAACAAATATACTATGCGTCTATGTGTTCATATGTATGGAAAATTCCAGAGTAACACTTGATCTCAGTAAAGCCTGTGTCAGAATCAGTGAGTTAGGAATATGTGCTTGTCTTCCACAGCAGTTGAATGGCTTCGGGCGAAACAAGCTCATTTTGTGTGAAAGACAGAGAGAAAGAAGGGGAAAAAGAAGTAGCAGTAAATTACTGATAAGTGACAGGGAGAGCAGCTTATCGTGTGACAGCATCAGTGTGGAATGAAGGCCTGGTGTGTGTGAGTTAACCCTTTGACACATCTTATGGTAAGGGTGAAGGTGAGTGAAATATGGACTCACAGATGAACAATCATGGAAAGAAAAGAGGAGGGAGAAATGGGAGGGCTGTGGGTGGTGTATACAGCACTCCTAGCTTTATTTTCAACTGCGGTTTAGAATTTTTCATGGTCATGTCTCCCCTGCCTCCCTTTCAAAATAATTGGTTGTCGGTTTTTGCAAGTCTGGCCGCCTTTCATTTCAGAGGTTTGTTTTTGAAAAGGTTGCTATTATAGCCAAATGGTTTCGGTGCTTCTCTAAACACAGCAAGGCATTAGGCTGAGCTCTGGTTTCAGGGCCTGGCTCATAATGAGAGACCCAATCGCACAGAGGGAAAAGACAGATCAGTCCTGCTACACCAGACCCAACCTGTGGTTTACCTCTTGAAACATGACCACACTCCTTTACTCTTTGTCTCCCCCCCTCCCCCCATTTCTTCCACTCTGTCATTCCACTCACCTCTTGTCATGTTTCTTTTCTTTTACAACTAAACTTGATAAAAGTTGATTGTGCAGCTGCACTGTTTCGTACCGTAATTATATTAACACCAGGGCAAAGATTTGGCCTGACAGCTTGTGTGAATTGATGCATAGTGTTAGAACACAGGGCAGTGGCAGCCTGAAATGCCATATATACATATATTTACAATGTGTCTACGTAAAACAAACTAGTTATACCCCACTGCTAGTCGACCCTCGAATGTTTGTTTAAGGCCATTAAAGTGTCACTTAACAACCACATGTTTTAGGAGAATCAGCTGTTAAAAAACGTTGTATAACGGGAGTCCTCTCTTAGTTTAAAAGGTGTTTCTCCACACAATCACTAAGATTAAAGGAGATATAGATACATGTTTTTATTTTCAGCTCTCTCATGTTACAGTTTACATATAAATAATGATACAAATGAATGGCTGCAAATGTGAATGCCGAAGTCAGGGGCCTTCACTGTGGGGCCTTTCTTAAAACATGCAGTAGCTGTAGTTACTAACTCTGTATGCACACTATCAAAAAAAAAGGAAAAAAGAAAAACAAAAAATAGAAATTACCATGTTTTTGAAAGAAAAGACAATTTTAATGACATCCAATCTCTAGCTACCTTTTATTAATGCACATTTATTAATTTAAAAGCATATTTGATCATTAGAAAACCCATTTGTTATGATGGTTCACAGCTGAAGACATCTTTTGATGAAAAATATGATCATCCTTATGTGTGTTCAGGGTACCTATATACTTAATACTGTGCTACATCATTGCATCAGACAGAATGCCAGTTCTTTCTGTTATTTCCCTTTAGACTATCAGTTTTCTTCTCATTGCTATAAAAGTCACAAAGTACTGCAGAGGCATACAGTTTTGGGATTATGGTAAATTTGTTTGCTGTTATAAAAAACATTGTTGAACAGCTCACACTGATGAACATGTGCATATTTTTGATCGGCATTGTGGATGTCAACCATCGGATATGCATTAGCAGACATTTACTATTAATGCATTTTGTAGAATCATCAGTCTTGGTAGTTACACCATAGTCCCAACTTCTGCTCATCCTGTGGCCATCCACACCTCTTCCTCCAGTGGACATGTAACTCTCCTGTATGTGCTCTGTGGAGGTCGTCTGTTCTGCACTACTGAGACCCTGTCACACAGTAGCTTTGACTACTGTAAAGTTGTAGTGGATGGAAAAGAAGAGACAAGGAGCAGTATGCACAGAGAGTCTTCTGTCACTGCCAGACAGTCTTCAGTCTTCTTGCAGTGGGGGCTATGATTTATGGAGGAGTCTCCATGTTGTAAGAACCTGAGCATGATCACTCGCTTCTGCAGGAAAAGAGAAAGGGAGAGAGCAGTCTCCCTGGTGCTTCTCTTACACACCTATCTTAGTGCTTCTTATTTCAATTTCTGTTTATACTTTTGACAGATTATAAAAAAGCAACACCATATGGATACCTTCTCTCTTTTCTCTTCTATTCTTTTCTTTTTTTGAGTGACTGATTATTAAACAGTTTATGTATTCTCTTTCTGCCTGCGTGTTTATTGGAGGTAGTGAATTAGGTTTGAAACCTTCACTGGAGGCTGTGTTTGAAACTTGAAAGGAAGCCCCCTAGCACAGGTCCCCTCCCTACCTTTCTCTCTCTATCTTTCTTATTCTCTCTATCCCTCTCACTCACTCACACCGACGCAAAGTCACACTCTGAGCACAGTTGTCACACAGTGGCGTCACTATCTGCACATTATTAGTTATTACTTTATCGGCTCCCAAAGCTGTCAGAAGACACCCTCCTGGAATATACAGCAGGCATAAGCCATCAGTCCTCATTACGCTACACCCGCGTGCAATTTACACCCAGCTGCTGCTCATACATCCATGACAGGATGCTAATGTGTATGTGTTTTTGTGTGTGTGCGCATGCATGTTCCTATGCAGATGTCAGGACTGCACACACATGATATGAGCTCACCTTTGAGGGAATGCACTCAGATGTATGAATGGGCAGAGCTAATGTGCAACATGATATAAGTATCCTCCGAGGCCTTTATGTGTGTGTTTGAGGTAAGCTAAGGCTTATGTTTTTCCATGCTCGGTGCTACTACACCAAGCCATCAGGAGGCAGGGACAACACTGAAAACTGCTTCTCAGGATAGCTCAATTCCTGTTCAACACACAGGTGTGCGGTAAAACCCCTGGAGGCACCTGAGACAGAACAGGGCCCAGCAAGTCAGACAGGGTGAGTTAGTGCATATCTCAGAGATAGAGATCAACACAAACTTCACATCACCTGAAAAAAGAATTGCTTGTTACTCTGTAGAAGGTGGGGGTAGAGGGGTTGTAAAAATAAAAAGAGCATCATATCAACATAATGAATTATGTTTTGATTCAGCCCTTGCATATTTGCCCGAGGTGGCTGTCATGAACAGATGTACAAGTCAGGTTCTCATCATTACTGTTAGCACTGGAGTATGAAGATTGTGCAAATCAGACCTTCTGCACTGACATGTCGCTGGATGCTTGTTACCCAGTCCTGCTGCCAGTAACTAACCTCTCTACCATTTGATCTAGAAAAGTGGCCACATTAGCACCGACTAATTCCCTTGGTTTTGGATTTGGAAACAGCACACCTTCCTGATGGCTGTTGGCAACCTGTGATTGTATGAACTGAGTCTCTGAGTCGCCCCCTCCTCCTCACATGGCTTTTTAAGAGGCTTCAGTAGAGCACATGTCTTCGACCGTCTGTCAATCACAGGGCCGACGTCCATTTACATGGTGTCATACATGCACAGTAGTTAATAGTGACCTTTCTGATAGAATCCACTCATATGATGATTTTTGTGTTTTATTGAGTAATATCAGATTCTGATGATCTTTGTATAGTAATAATTTATGTTGCTTTTCTTTGACAATCATTGTTGCATGCACCATTTCTAGATTACATAAAGTACAGTTTTATGGGATTTCTGTGCAGATGTTATAGTAATTTTATGGAAGCTACACTCTAAAGGTCATGAATAATAACATTGCAGCAGTCAAGCCTTTGAAGCAGTGGTGTCTCCAGTTTGGCTATTGGGAGAGACATGTCCCTATTTGTCTAGTTGTGCTTTATCAAGAGAGTACAGCAGTATGGATGGCCAGCAGCAACAGGAAGGATTTACTAAGTTGCTCTTGGATAACTGAGACTCCATCCCACATAATGCTAAACATAATTATGCAAACTTTTTTTTTCAATGAGAACAACACAAAATAATGGCTTTAATATATGCCCTCACCTCCAGCAAGTGTTTTGTATGCAAATTAGATGTGATTTCAGGGACGGAGAGGCAGAGTGTCTCTTGCATCCATCTTTTGTTGCCAGGCGGATTAAGGGAGATCTGTTATGGTTTGTTAACATGAGAGCTTTTGATTCAGATTGAATCAAAACCATGTGTAGAATTAGATTAAAGACAATGTGTGGTGAGTGGCGGCTGAGGCATGTGCTGGACTTCACCCGTCCATACGCCAGCGCTCACCACTGTGGTCCCATTGTTTGGCCCTGCATCTGTTGTGAAGTGGGTTTTTGTCCTGTTTTGTTCTGTAATGGGCTATAATAACTTATATAAATCACAGTGACTGAGCTGGAGCTCCATGGTTTAGGCTTGGCATTGATGGAAGGCCTGGTTCTCAAGAGGACTGCTGAGCAGAAACTCCTGTGTATACTGCTGAGGGAAAGTTTGAAAGTCAGCGGGCTTTAGATTTGACAGTATTGTTTTGTTGTGAAGGGGATCAGCCTGAAGTTTTCTTTTAGGAAGGAAGGTCAAATAAAGAGAGAAGAAAGCTTTGATAGTGATCTATAAACAGTGTGTTAGACCAGGACAGGTGAAGATATAAAAAATATAAAGAGAGCTGAATTTGTGTGAATTTCTTCTCTGTCTTTTGCCTTGCCTGAAGGGCTTTATTTTGATATGAGAATGGAAATGAGAAAAAAATGCTGAATTACAATATCTCATTAAAAAGGGCACACAAACATCAACAAAAGGAGAGAACATACATAAATGATGTGTTGTTGAAAACAGCGCTGTGAGTGAAAGTGAGATCTAACGTTAAGCTATCCTACGTGAAGGTTTGATGTGACGTGTTTGAGATAATGTGTGGGGATGATAAATTAACGAATTAAGAATTAGTTAGCACCCTCACTGTGTTCATTACTAGTCAGTAATATTTTGTCAATAGCAGGACTCACATTGTCTTGTAAGCTTTGGGCGGTGCATTTAGTTATACTGCTGGGAATTGTCCATAACCTTGTTTTACACTGAAAATAGCCCAGAGGAAAAGGGGTAAGAGGGAAGAGAGACGGGTGCAAAGAGTAACCACTGATTAATTATGCACTTCCCTGATTGTGACACGCTATCTGCTGCTATTAATGGGCAAGGATAATCAGTCTGGATTGTAATTTTAGCGTCTGACTTCACAACTGTACTGTGTCCAACATGCAAATCCCCAAAATGTGAGGAAAATTTTTACTTTTTTTTACTGTTGTTGAACCTCAAATCTACTCATTTAAGAAAAAAAGTAAATTGTTAAGGAGTAAAGGGGGCAGAAAGGCTAGAGAGTTACTTTAAATAGTGTCAGCCATAGACATGCAAGTTAGAACAGGAAGCAGTGATATTACTATACACTGCTTCAGGTTATGAAAAATAATTAGAGATCTGTGTGGAAGAAAAAAAGTATGTGTTTTGAGGTGGCATATGAAAGTTTTCACAGCTTTCATTGTTGAACTTTTAATTCAGCTCTAAATGAGAATCATTATTCTCTCTCACACATGCTATTATTGAGGAAGAAAATATACGAGAGCTTGGAAAAAATATATTAAAATGTTAAATATGAGGTAATGAGAAAATTCCACTTACCAACTGATTTTTAGGCATCATCAAAACTGCCACAGAGCCACCTCAGGTACAGTATTTGCTATGAAATGTGCTTCTGTAAATGCACATGTCTGTTTTATGTCATGTGCGTAATAACGCTGCCTATTAGAGGGAAAATATAAAGAAGATAAATGGACAGTTTATTCCCCATTTTATCCAATTCCAACCCCTTTTTTTTATTACTAACGCAAACCTTATAAAAAAAATAAAGTGAAATTGAGCCCAGTATTTTTTTCCGTCTCCAAGAGCTTCCCTGGCAGTTTGTCTAAAAGCTGAAATGAAACGAAGAATGTAATTAGAGGGAAGGGAAACTTTTAGGGGGAATTTCAGAATGCCGAGCAATCAGAGCCTTAAAAGCAGCTTTTGGTCCCCAATCAGAGTCTCCCTCTCAGCCACAGACAGTGTGAATATACAGTTGGTAACAGGCCTCTTTTTACAGAGACACAACACATCTTACTGTTTTTATTCTACCCTCCATGGTTGTGCTTTGCTCCTGTCACACCTTCCTTACATTAGCCTCGCTATGTGGCTTCCAGATCCAAGAGGAAACCACAATATACAGGCTTTCTCCTGCAAGAAAGACAGGCGCTTGGTGGTGGGTGATGGGACAAAAGTAAGAAAGAGAAAAAGCAGGGGAAGAGAAACCAGGTGTGAGAAAGGCAGAGACTGGGTGAGAAAAATGCATGAAAAATAGCATAAAAATCTGTCCTTTGGTTCTTTCAGGCCCATTGGTGAGGCTAAACAAACAGAGAATGCATTGGAGAGACATTAACTGTAACTGCCCTTGATCTGGCTGTGTTTAGAGTGCTGTCGGCACGGCTAATAAACACTTCATTTAGTTTTAATGGTGCCGGCGCCTCTCCGCAGCCTTCAAAAGTAGCCTTTATTTGGGTCATTTATGGCTCTTCCTCGAGGAGCACCCGAGGGATGGCAGATCCAGTCCACATCTCTGTCTGATGGAGCACTCTAGGCCTGGGGAAAATTAATAGGACTATCTGGGAAAAATAAATAAGTGATGGGCTTCACCCCTTCCAAACAGCCCTGAGAGCTTATTAAGGCAAAGTGAAGGGAGATGGGGCAGCAGAAAAAGAGATTTTAATATGAATTTTGCACCTTTTAATGTAGGGCCAGGCTAATTCTTTTCTCAGTTTCATCGTTGCTCTTTCATTACATTTTCTTGGGCACACTCTACTATCTTTCTATTGCTTTGCCACTGTGTTCCTCTTCTACAGTAATTGTAAACACAGCAATTATGGATTGTGTGAGACTTAATTATAGCTTGCACAGAGCCCTGGGGGAGCTCTGGCAGAATGTTGTGACTGATAAAAACGCCAGCTCATCAGCACTCCCCCCAATGGTGGCGACTCCCAGTGAGAATGGACCAAAGGGAACCCTTCCCCTGGGACCCTTCAAGCCGAAGGACCAATTAGTATTAGGCAGGAATTAATCTTAACGAGACACAGCCACTCAAACAGGTCCTCCCAAGGTGAGGAAGAATTAATGTGGTTGCCTTATTGGTTATTGCTGCTGTTGTCTTTAGGTCGTTCCCCACTCAGCACGTGAGCTTAGGCATCTCAGTAGGCCAGACTGGCCTGTGGCCGACGTGTTCTTCTGTGTGCGCCTTTTCAGATACAAGTTGGTTTGGAAAAAGAAAAAAATTGAATCAGAGGAAAAGAAATTATCAAATCTATTTTTTTTATTATTTATAAGGCAGCAGTCTTCTAGTAACTGTGTCTTGTATTTAGACATTCAAAGCTCAGCACTGTTGTCAGATCTCATCAGGAAGGGGCTAATATAGTGATCCATGCCCAGTTTTAGTATTGATTTCTGGGGAGCGTGGCTCCATTAAGGTCCTGCCCGGGGGTGTGGAAGGGTCAGCAGGGGAAGTTGTGGGCTTCTGTGACCCCAGCTGCAGTTTACAATCGATTAACTCACTGGGAGGGAGAAAGTCCTGGGGAAGTAAGCACTGCGCCCCACACGCGATTAGGCTACATTAGCCCTCTAGTCAGAGCTGTTCCTGAGGTTGCAGTAAGTTAATTAGCACTTTCTTATGATATCAGTGATGACAGGGGTAAAGCAGCTAGCATTGATTCAGCTTTACTCCATTTCAGCCTTAGAGACTAACCACCAAAGCACCGGATACTCCCAACCTCCCTTGTTCTAATCAAGCTCAACATGCACTGCACCACCTTACCGATTAGTAAGCACAGACCCATTATGAATGCTTAAATAAAGCTAACCTAAACTAAACTAAGTGTTGGTCTTTATATGCATGCTTTGTGTCATGCTATTTGATGTCCATTGAGGTTCAGTGGAAAGGGCTGATGTCACATTAACAGTAGAGAGGTTGTAGATGTGAATTTATGACTTCTGACAGTTTGCACAGTTTGTTGACAGTGGGAGATTGCTCTCATTTTGACATCCCATCATGTCCTCCTCATCACATGGGTGTCGTTGCCTTTCAGTGCTCATTGTCTATCCACTTCTTCTCAAGAGACAACACAACGGGCCGGCACTAATTTCTTATTTTGGCAATTAAACTGTAAAGGTGTTAGAAGCTGATCGTCTTTGTCTGTCCCGTTTACTGCATAACAAGCTCCTAATCCCTTTCTTGTTTGTCTGCTGTTTTCTTTAATATGCCTCCTGCTATGTTCTTGTCATTCTTCTTTACCACTTCATCTTACCGCCTCTCTTGTTCTGCATGCTTCTCTAGTCTCTTCTGGTCTCACAGTACTCCCTTTGTTAAGGTTTGCCAATAGATCACTCATGATCCTTGTTCTTCCTCCTTTACAATATGCTGCTCTCAATATTGTTTGTTTTACCCGCAGCTAAACTGCATTACACCTTCTTTTTCTCTCCGTCTGTATCGCTCCATCTCCGCTTGTCTGTTTTTGCTCCGGGCCCAGTCAGGCAAGTGAACGGCAACAGATGAAGCACCTTGTCTGTCAGCAATGTTGGAGGGAATTAATCACGATTCAGTAAGTGCTCTGATGAGGATTCAGAGATGCTTGTTAGAGATAGAGCCATCAGGTGTGTCTGATCCATCATGCACTGACAGCAGCCTCAGGCGGGACACTGAGCCAGGTATTAAGACCTGTTTAGGGCCGAGTCCTGCCCTCAGGTGTTAGTGGTCATGAGTGCACACGACTTAAAAGTAACACCCGCCAACACACGAAATGCAAGTTAAAATTAAATGTGGCAGGTAGTATTACCTGGCAGAGGCTGAATCTAATTGCAAAGTCCAGTCCAAAGTGCCAAATCATGTGCAATGTCCAAGCACAACTGCTTACGGGAAACAAAAAGTATGTTGGAGAAAAAGCAAAAGTTTACAAATTTACTGTCAAGTAATTTGCCTATTAGTGTTTTGCCAAAGATGTTGTCTATGCATAATGACACAGTTTCTTATCCCATCCATTAATCATGTCTGCAATTTCTGCAGCACAAGCATTTTCTCAGTTGCCTTACTACATACTTATTGGGTTTACACATACTCATGCAAACACAGTGCACATTAAACTTAAAAAAAGTTAACTCATCTGCATATTAGCAGCTACTGTATATGTGGCCATTGTGGTTTTCACATACCAAGGAAGTTCCTCTGCTTTTCATGGGAAGCCAAAGTGTACATTATGACTTTGTGACAAATCTCTGACATGACACACTAATCAGATAAGAGCTCACCCCTCGGGCCAGAGAGAGCCACTGGGACAAAAGAAGAAGTTGAAAAATAATAAATATCTCTGAAATGCTACAAATTATAAGTGTTCTGCTATTGAGTGAGTCTATGTGATGTGATCTTTGTGTCTACGCCCAGTTGCACATTCCTCAGGGTAATTTACAACATGGCTTTGAAGAGCTTGTTTTATCTCAGAACCCAAATGAAAGCATTTGTGGCATATTGGCATATTTTTCTTGTTAAGCAATGTTTAAGGTAGAGGTAGACATGGTAGTAATTGCAGGTTTGACTGAAAGGGTAGGAGCTGTGTTAGCAGACATAAACATTCCCCATTCTATGGGAAAATGAAAATTTAAAGATAATGTTGCAGATAAAGCATGATAGAGGTATGTCATGCACTTAACTCTCGACTGTTAGCGGACTTACATGGATCCCACTGAAGCTGCAAAATAGATTAAAAGTATCAGGAAGTAAGGAGAAATATTTCAGCACAAGATAAACAAGAAAGCCAAAAAAGTAACTGGGACAGAAATTAAGAATGAGGACACATCAGCCTGTAATAGTGGTAGCATAACAAACACAAGCCAAAATTAGTTTCTCACAATAAACTGACAGGGGTATAAAAACAAGCCTGCGTACATGATGTGAGATTATAATGAGGCATTGATTGTTTGTTCTCAATTTCCATTTCAGTTCCCTCTCAAATTAAAGACAGACACTTGTAAACAACCATACCTTTGTCTTTGCTGTTCTCTTTAGCTTTTCTTTTTATTTTCCACACACATTATTGAGCTAGAACATCTAGATGAGAGCGCCCGTGTTACTTCCTGTTTGTGGGAGTGCTTCCTGTTTTCCCGACCGTGTACTGGTCGTCTGTTCCCGGGCTTCTGTTTATCGGTGCTGGTTTGCAACCATCTGAATGTTGCTGCCCGGGTCTTCTGGGATGTTTGTTTGTGCTGTCTTTTATTATGCCATTTTTTCACTGCCATTGTGGCAAGACAGGAATGTGCCATTGCTTGTTGTTGGCTGTTGGAGTGGGAAAGTCCAATTACCATGGGTCCCAGTGCCTGGTTACAGTTGTATCTGGGCTGTGTGTGTGTTGGGGTTGTTCTGGTGAGCAGCTGTCCCAGGCCCCACTGGCAGTGATGGCAGAGAATGGTTATAGTTAACAGCAGTGACAGGGAGGAAGAGGAAGAAGCAGACATGCTTATAAGGGACATCTCACGTGTTCTGTGCTGCCACCTTGGCTCTTCTCAGCAGCTAGCTCCGGCTGTCTGTCTACCCACCACTTTTAACTGCTGTCTGATGTTGTAAAAACTTGTGTATGATGCTGTGACTGAAGTCATGTGCATTCCTCCTGTTTATTATTATTATGTGTGGCCAATTAGAGCTGGGGTTATGAGGCTGATATATGGATTATAGTCTATTATTCCTTCTTCTCAAATGTTGACCATTAACTGCTGTGTCATTAGTTACTTTACCAACTGTGGCAGTGGCACAGTCTGTCAAACACATTTCTCTGTGGGTACTTGGCACAGGACATAGGAATGAGTCTCCAAACAGTGACAGCATTCTGGGCAATTTTAGCAAAGTAAACCAGGAACCACTTTGGCTCCTATCAAATTAAAATAAGAAAGCAACTACATCAATTTGTTTTTTAAATGTGAAAACAAGATACACCGTTTGTAATAGCTGTAGAGTCATGAAATATTCATCTTTAATTTAACAAGCCAAACATATGTATCAACTGTGAGATTTTCAGTGTTAAAACTGCAGTAAGTAAAATAATATGTGTGCATGATTGTCTTACTGTGTTGCTTCGCTGTGGGCAGTGTTGTGTGTGACACAGCATTGACTTGCTGTCTGTCTCATATCCAGTGTGGCAGTGTAGTGAGCAGTGTCTAATGGAGCCCCTGATGAATAATGAGTCCATACACTGGTAATGTTCTGTGCCGGGTAACGGCTGCATTGGTTTCTGTCCTGTTAACTCCGCTGGTGTAAGATTGATTGTGGTGTGCTCCGCAGTCATACAAAGACACTTCATTGCTTGGCAATGAAAATAGAGCTTCTCTCACTGAAATGAAGAGCAATGGCACTAGGGCAACAGAAACAGACCAGCACCAGGCTTGAAGACAACCACAGCCTTGTGTCACCAGCATGAGTGAGTGACACACCATGAAATAGGTACTGCTCCAATAAGAATTATTTGTTTACACATTGCTTTCTGCTAATTGAGGTGTGGCAGAGTTTATTTTTGCTACAGTTGAGATGAACCCTATTGGCCCCGATTAGGCTTTTCACTGTACTTAGAGATCCTCCACCAAGACTCTCCTTCAAATTACACTTGACACTGTGAAGAAACATCTAATAGAAGTGTGTAATGGACTCTGATGACAAACTACACGGTTGGAAGACCATGTAATCTCCCTGCAATTAATTAAAGTGCATCCTGCGCATGTGTGTATGTGTGTTAGCAGTTTTTTTCTCACTCTCCTTCTCTCACACCTAGCCTAACCAGATGCCACCAAATAACTGAAATAACATTGCCTGTCAACAGTAAAAAATGAAGACCCATACCCTAACAAAGAAAGGTACTTAGAGCTGGCAGAGAGAGGCAGATGCAGAGTTATTTGTGCTCCAGTGCTTCTTGGTGTCCTGCTAAGGGTCCTCCACAGCTCAACATCTGTACCTCCACCCGCCTAATTACCCACAACACCCCTGCCCAACCGCTTTCTAGTCTGTCACCACCTCCAACGTTCACTAAAGATGAGAAAGGAAAGGTGAGAAGAGTGTGGTGCCCTGGTCAGTAAACCATTGTGCTTTTCCTCAGTTTAATTTTTGCTGCTTACAAGATGATAAGTCACAATATTTGACTATACATTGCTAAATTAACATGTGTGTGTTCTAATTTATTTTTACACATCAGTTAAATGACCTGAAATGGCCTACCTTACTTATCAGAAAACATTTTCTATTGAAGGAGGCGGTCGTCCATTCTTTCTCTCCAGCTTCCTTATCCCTCTTTCCACATTACTCTCATACTTAACTTTTGTTATTTATCTGTTTATTTATTTCCCAACAACTATTGATTGGAAGACAGAGAACAATTAGGCCCATTTTAGGGATAATTCCCCTGCCTTGACTTATTTTTATGAGTAAATGAGAAATTTGCCATGCTTTTTGTAAGTTCTGATGAGAGCTATCAGTTTGGAGTTGCTTGTGCCATTGATTTGATTAAAGGCATTATGCATTGTCTAATGAGTTTTACACATGGCCGAGTGGTGAATAATCACCCAGTGATTTCTGACCCAGAACTCTTCTTCACACCTCCTCCTCTTCTCATTTTTCTCACTTTCTCTCTTTCTCACTCTCCTGGAGCAGACGACCAGACACTCAGTAGTTCACAGAAGAGGTAACGGAAATCAATTGAGACTGTGATTTGAAGTTTTTTTTCCCTTCTTTTTTCGCCTTCTCTCAAATTAAATTGATTCCTTTGCTTGTTTTGCTTTAATATCCATTTTAGGCAAGTGTTCAGTAAATGTGAATAGAATGAATATGAATATTAAGTGTCAAACCTCTTTGTATGAGATCACTTTTGAAAACTATACATTTCAGTCAGCTGGAAACTGTTTGGCAATTAAAGCATATTGTGTATAATAAGCAGTGTCTCTGTTGGGTGTTTAGTTTTATCGAGCCTGTCTGAAGATAGAACTCATACCTGCTGCTCTGTGAATTGCAGCACATAAAAGATGGACTGAATATGTTCCCCGGGAATATTGCCCTCTCCAAAAGACCAATCCGTCTTGCTTAGGGAGGCAATCTTAGGTGCGGTAGATAAACTAATATTTGTGTATAACCTCAGTCAGACAATACAAATGATCGGATGATTTTTCATCTCCTTATGCATACAGGGAAATATGAAAAATTGAGGTTTAGAAATATTTGCAGGGTCTATGAGGCGGCTGGCTGGGCCGCTGAGTGCCCTGGGCCACGCTCCTCACCAATGACTGCCAAGTGAAGAGTGATGAGAATATTATACCCGTCTGTTTCCCGTCACTCCCCATCCTCCCCTCCCACCTTCTTCATTCTCTCCTCTCACCACACTAATTCATATGGCCACAAGATGGAGGGAGAGGAAGCAAGTCAAGTAAAATGAGAGCAAGAGAGCAGTACACATGCCACCCCTCTGGCTTACCGTCTTTGGCTTTCACCATCTGCCCGCCACACATGATTGACAGTCACACTGTCATAATTCTCCTGGTCCCCTTAGTTGCTTTATTGTCCATCCCATTCCAAACCAACATCCCCGTCACCACTGCCAACTCCTACCACTGACACATACTCTCTCTTTATCCTGTGGCCCACGGCGCTCATGCTGCTAAAAACCTCTTATTGGGTAAATCTGCTGCTGAACCTCGGCCAAACTATTCATCATCGGGAGCTGCTGGGCAGATGGGGGCACAGTGTCATAGTGCTGAAGTTTGGTCATAGCGGGAGTCATGTTTGTGGAGGATGAGTGAAGATATTACGAGGACTACAATGGTAATACGCCATCTGTGGGTTATTCTAAGATGGCATCAATGATCTTAAATCCGAGAACCAACACTGAACTATGCTTTATGCAGTATGTATAGTAGATTAATAGATGTACCACTACTTACACTAGTGCATTTAACAACCAGCTTCACCATTGTATCAGTCCTGTATTATAATGAGCAGCCCTTGAGAGCATATGTGGATATGTGTTCTACCAGCATCACTCTGGAAAAGGCAGCGTGCATTTGGTTCCCTTCAAATGTAACAGCCCAGTGTCCCTGTCTTAAAGAAACTGCTGAATCCCACAGAATCCAGCCGTCAAGTGCAATTCCCCTCACCACCGCTCCCTGACATGGAGATGGTGACATTTACCCCCAAGCTCCCCTCTTCTCCTCCTCAGGTTTGGGAGTTTATATTTTTAGTTGTTGTGTTGCCTCACACCAAAGCCCCCATGTTTTCTTTTGAAAACCTTTCTGTTTGCTCCCTATATTTCTACATTATCTGGGTCTGTCTTCTGCTTTTCAATATGTTTTTTTTTTCTTGCCCTTTTTATTTCATTTTCTTTGCATCTCCCGCTGTATCCCCCTCATTCTCTATTTTAACTTTGCTGTAGTGAAGAAATTCTCCCATCCCCTTTTCATGATAAATCAGGGGTCTGAGCAGTGGCACTCAGTTGGAGGCATCAGTCACAAGGCTGATGAGATAAGCGGTCCTCATCTCTTGGCCCTGTATGGAGATTTATTGGGCTGGGATAAGCAACAAGCTAGCCATCACTCTCAGCCAAATAGACTCCCCGCCTGCATGTGTTTATTCTTATTGCGCTGCCACGACCACTGCCGCTTTCAGGGGTGGAGTAGCCCCTGGAGGCCTGCTCCATGGTAGAGGAAGCCTAGCCCTGCTCTCTGGATCATTACCTTCTATTAGATCAGGAAAACAAGCCTACACACTGGGGCTCTGAGTGATGCTGATGGCCCCATTTCTCTCTATCTCTGAGGACCACATAGGCATATATAAAATAAGGTTATCGTATATATTGGCTCCTCACACCTCAGTGTCAAGACCATTGTCTTCTTTTTTTAAAATTTGCGATACCCTCTATTGGTGCATTGCACATAGAAGGCAATTCTTAATTATTCTTGTAGCTATCTGCAATCTGTGGGGTCAGATGTCAGGGGCATTCAGGGGCAGGTAAGGTTTGGATAAGTGTACACATTGGCTTTGTCGATGATGAGTGATGAATAAAGGTTCATGATGTGTTGCTAATGTTAGCGAATGAGTTCACTGATTTTATGACCATCAACTTGTGCAACTGTTACTGTTATTTTAGCTCATAACTGTTAAATATTTAATTTAATTTTATTATTTTAATCATCAAGATAATATAAACACACCAAACCTCAAGTAGGCATCATGTCCTTGCTTGTAGTAGACTTATAGTAATCTCTACAGTTTGTCAATATGTCTACATGAAGCTAATTAAGTAAAATGGAGCTTTCCAAAATGCCCTCAAGGGTGAAAAAACCTCCATTTCAGTGTTTACATTCTGAAGTGTCTATCTATCTGCATTTATGATTATTAATTTAAAATTCCAAATCAGGCAAATATGGCAATAATTTGCTAATGATAATAAAATCAAACTTCAGTGCATTTTGCCAACATTATTTTCTAAAATCAGAGGCACTCGCAGGTGCACCCAATTAGTTTTCACATTCGTAAATTATAATTTCCACCCACAGCAGAATGTGACCTGACTTCTCTTCGCCACAGTTTGCATGTATTTGAGAACATCTGACTTGATTCACTAGCGTTTGTTTTTTCCCTCCATTTCTCATCTGTTTATTATTGATGGAATTTTAGTCACAAAGTTTTAGACTAGACAGGCTGTCACTTGTAGAGTACCCAACTGTCAGCGTTGTTTACTCACGGGCATCAGTTTAAATAATGTCTTTTTTTACTCACGCTTTCTGATATAGTTGATCATACGACAAATGTTTTTGGTTAGGCCTAACCCTAACCTAACCCTCCTTTTTTGTTAGCCAACATTGCAACATAACAAAATAATGGCTGGTGTAGCCTATCACATTCCTTATTAGATGTTGAAGCATAGTTTTGTTTTGGGGCCACTGGAAAGAGGGTAATTTTTATGTTATGCCACCGTGGACAGATATCTATAAAAATGACCTACAAAGTGTGGACACAGTGTATTTTACATAAAACACCTCATTAAATTTTAAACAGCTTCAGCTCACTCTCTGTCAGACTTAATTCACAACATTTATTGGTGTAATTACCAACTGTGTCCACAGTGGCCACTGTTCAGCAGAAGTTACAAAGTCTCTTTTTTGTTTAGCTGCTAATGACATTAATTTCAGATGACTAGCAGTCTGACACATTAACTGTTACCCAACTTGTGTCAGAGAGCCAAAGCCAGGATGCATACCCACACCTCCCTTTGCCACAAAACATAGACTCCACTCACCCAGCAAGTTCTCCACAAATTGCTTTTACCCTCCTCACCCATGAGTGTACACATGCACACACATGCACACAAAACTTAGGCCTGAGTGGGGTTGCGGGGGGTTTAGTTTTTCAGCACTCCGGTTATATTTAATCATGGCAGGCGGATGAGGAGGCTTTTCTCTTTATGAAAGGTATTAGAGGAGCACTGTGTTTTCACTCAGCTTTACACTCTGCCCCCATGCTTTTCTTCCCCTGACCTCTGTTACCACGTGCCAGGGAGGAATTTGATAAAGTGACATTGGGCCCCCACTATCTCTTCTTCTCTCTCCATCTCCCATGTCTGTCTCAGGTTCTAATAGTGCGCCTGGCAGGTCTGTACTGCCTCTCATCTCATCAGTGGGGTCACACCTTTGGGCTGCCCTTGCTTCCCCCATCCCAGCACTTGCCTTGTCATTTATTTTGCTGCTGAAATGGCCAGTGAACCGGCAGGTGTGATTCAATCTCCTACATCCTCAGGCTGATGTACTGGACAAAGCCACCACCGATAGGCCCTCGCGTCTTGCAGCTTCCAGCTCTTCTCTTATTCTTAGCTCTTTCCCCACTGAAGCTGAACCTTTAGGGAAGAATTTCTTGTGCCATACATTGTTAAAACACACTTTCATTACCCGAGGAATCGAACTCTGACAGAATACTGTATCATTGAGCTTTCCCTATACATCTTTGTGTGACCTCTCCCAACCCTAGTTGATCTGCACTACTTCTACTTAGGGCCCCTATTCTCTTTGATCTAACTAAAGTTACAGAGGAAAGTGAGAAGCATTGGGAAAGCGCCAGCAGGAGGGTTTACATGTACTTTCAACACTTTGAGAAGCAGGGGATGCTCCCCATTCTGCTTCATGTTGCACCCAGGGACTCTCCCCACTTCACTGGCATGCATCAGCAGACACTTGGTCATTAGGTAGATTGACAGTGATTGTCTGGCCTGGAGAGCTGAGGCAGCCTCTTCTCAGCTCAGATGCCTGCTTTGAAATGCACACATATAGATTTTGTGTGGGTGAACAGAATTAACAGAAAACGTTACAAGCGAAAGTGATCGATAATGGTGTGAAAGATGCGGCAGACAGTGTGGAAATCACATTTTGGACAGGTTGCTACTTCATAATTGATCGTGTGAAGTCTAAGTTGCAGCTATTTTTTGTAAATTAAAGACTGAGTGCCTCACTGCTGCTCATACCTAAAGCAATATAGCTCTAAAGAAGGTGAAAGGTATACTGTAGAAGTCTTTATTAATCAAAAAAGGAGGTCCCTTCAGAATTTGATATTCTGCATCAGGACTTTGTTGATTGTTATTTTCTTTTCCATAGGTAACTATTATTTTAAGAGTGGTGTGTGCATACAGTATTTGCTTTTTTGAGAAAATGAAAATGTTCCAGTATCTTATATATCTCCTATTGGTGTACAGTATAGTTGCTGTTGTTCCTTGACTTTGAGGTCAGTGATAAAATGCATTTGACAATTGAGATTGAACAGAATCTGATTCATGTGCCCATAATCCTGCATCAGCTTACCTCTGTGTGTTTTATGTGTACATGTGCAGAGAGGACAAAAGTCTTGATAAGGTTGGGGGCTGTCTTCTATTATTTATCAGTGGTAATGAGTGAGAGGAGCTGACAGCATCTGTGGGCTTATTGATCCTATCCTTTGATTTCGTGACTCACCTCCAGTGGGGGAAGAGATGGGGGTGGGTTCAACCCAAATATACCTCTTCTTTAGAGCCAGCCCCCTGTCTCTCCATCTTGCCTGGCTGGCCACCTGACAGTGAGGCATGGGTTGGAGTGCCCTGTCTTTCCATGATTTAGAGATTGAATGATCTATGATTACAAAAGGGTTGTCTTGTGTTGCTATTCTGCTTATATTTTCGTACATACCCTGGGCAGTTTCCTAAACTCCAGATGTGCTATAAATAACATTTTATACACAGTTGTGTTTTCCTTCTTTGTGTTTCTTTATTGCATTTTTCTTTCTATTTTATAATAAACCACTCAAAAGATCAACCTGTTAGAAATTCTGTTTATTTCTATGGCAAACAGTACCTCCCTCCAGGTGTGTAATATATTATACTGTATATTCAGATTCATAGTATATGCCCTTCGACAAAACAAACAAAAAAAATGTCACTGGGTAAAATGTTTTTATAGGATGGGTAAAGACCCATAGGCAGTAACCCTGAGCTGGCCCGTTGATCATACAGGTCTTGCAGAGGCCTCCCTCTTTATCGCTATATGTATGTATTTAACCTACCCCACCCATTTTACTGCCTTAGTGCACAAACGCAAGTGGGCTAAATTAGGCCAGCCCCCTTTTAATACCACAGAGAGGGGAGAAGCAGCCATTATGAATTATCCTTAATTACAGCCATTTCCTAAACTAATAAAGCTGCTAAATCTTTACTGCAAAGGTTAGTTTACCCAGCATGCATTAAAAGCCACTGCGTGTGTCTGTGCTTTTGCCTCTGTGTGTGTGTGCATGCATATGTAGGTGGGTGAGTTCATGCATTCAAGCGTGCATACTGGTGATTGGTGTGTGTGTGTGTGTGGGCACAGAAGATCTGGCTGGCTGGCAGCACCCATACTCCCATTAATTTCACGTGGGCTCCCTATCACCAGTCACAGATGCCTGTAGACACGTAAATGAGTCTCCTGCGAGTGGTGGGCCGCCTCAGCCAGCCAGCTCGGGCCTAATGGGCTGGAAAGCCAGCGTATGTGACGGCAGGAGATGAGGGCCTTATTTACACTGGCAGACAGTAGTGGATGGACGTTGATTCACTGATTAACACGTCAACCTCCCCACCACCCCCACATGCCTCTAGCAGCTCTCTTCATCGTGTCCGTCTCTTCCTTAAAACCTCTATGCTCCTAGCCTCACATATAAATAGGGACATAAAAAAATCCACACACATACACACAGTATCTTTTTTTTGCTTTTCTTGCCTTTCTTCTCTTCTTTACTATTTGAACTTTCCTCAACATTCACATGCCTACACTAGCAGACATGCACACACTAAAAGACACACGTGTACACAATATCCAGTGTTGGAAATGCATGGTGGCAGGCTGCTGAGAAGAGAGAAGCCATCTATGAATGATAGCTCCTGTGGAAAGATAATGTTTCTCATGCAGCGCTGAGTGAGGCACTGATGGAGGAAGATGACTTTTTGAATGGTTAAGTGGGTAAACGTTAGATCGCAGCCGCAGCGCTTCCCATTCGCCTCACCCACCATCAATCCCTCCTTCTTTCTTCTCTTTTCTCGCTTGCTCTGCCTTTCTCTCTCTTTCTGTCTACTAGATTGTTTATTGAAAAGGCACGAGGAGGCCAGCGATAAGGGAGGCAAGGCTAATGCCATGATTTGTGTCAGTCACGCCGTACAATTTGTTACAATTGCGACACTTATCACAATATAATATGTTTATTCTGGTCAATTAAGGGGCGCAGGAAGGCTCCTGCATTTGAAGTGTCACATGCAAGATGGGACAGGGTGAGGGCGATCAAAGGAAATGGAACTAATCTAATTGTACAGCATCTCACGCTGCTGCCACCTCCATAGCCATTGCCATCAACAGTCAGCCTATAAACTAGTGCATTTTGTGAGAAAAAAGGGACAGTATAGTTCGTGTGTTATCCAGGTGCTGTTGTGTTAGACTGCTACATTTGCACATCGAGACAGATACAAACAATTGTTCTAAGTGTGCACAATGTAACCTTATTGTGTAACCTTATTTTAGTTATTTTGGACACATATGACAGCAAGCAAGTGCAAACTGAGAGCACAAATAATCATACTCATTTAATTAATGCACAAACACAATGTACAAACCTTTGATCAGGTGTATTAGAGCTGATGCATTTAACTTCTGTCAATGAACAGACAGAATAAAAGTGTACATCAGCTCACTTTTTTCTACATCTATACAGCTACATGCTCACATGAACGCACACACCTGGACACATTGTGGCATTGCTCAGCATGGATCCCAAAAGAGTCAGAGTATACATAAAAGCAGGCCAGGCAGTGAAGGCAGGCTGTGTAACGGACCAGTGCTTTCATCGATCTGAAAGGGTTCATTAGGTAAGTGCTGACATCACAGATTGATGTCTCTTTAAACCAGTGCCTGTCGAGGAGCTGACAAGGAAAATCAGCACTATTGACTCTGTTAGTGATGTGTGTGTATGTGCGTGTGTTTGTGTGCGCTTTTGCAACATTTCATTGTGTGAACACACATGCTTACATATTCTGGTACACCAATGTCATTGTGAACATATGTGGCAACACCAGCATTTGCACACAGGTGTGTGTGTGTGTGTGTCTGCGTGTTTCCCTAGATCCCACACTAAATACTGTTGTCTTTGATGGGCTCCTTGGGTGTAGGTGTTCACTAATGTTGCTAGTTATGCACTCAGCCATGCGACTAAGCATCCTGTCAGCCTGTTTCTGCCTTGACGACACCATCCATCCACCATCACAGAGTGGGGAAGAGATGGAGTGGAAAATGGAGATGATAATAAAGGAAAGAACATAGGGTGGAGAAGTCAGAGAGGGATTGGGTAGAAGCTCTCTTCATCTTTATTTTATCACCCATTTAGGAACTCTGTTTTGTAACTATGTTGTGCAAGTTTCTGACTAATTTGGAATCCACAGAGAAAATTGGCATGAGCCTGTGTAAAATTCATATTTCAAAATTAAAGGGCTTTTTAAATTCATCTTGTGTAAAGAGAGACTGAATATTGTGTCTTCATATGAACCCGGTTGCCTCACCTTCTACTTGTTGATTGATTTTAGATGTTGTTTGTATCTGATGTGTTTCTCTAATTAAGATCGCGGAAGAATCATTGGCATTGAGCAGCTTCACATGCCAGTCGATTGGAGCAGGGAGAGAGTCGGTGTTTGTGAGGATAGTGATGGGTCGAGCCATGGCCACAGACAATAGTAAGGCGGTCCGCAATACCTCCAGTTTGAGTTCTGTCTTTATGATTTTTAGATCTCCTTAAGTGCTGTTAGTCACTGCTTTTTGTTAAAACCATACCATTGTGCAGTTTTTCATTTAAACTATTTCAACTATTTCATTGCAACTATGATTTTCAAATTATCACATCACTTCTGGCAACACACAAACTGTTGAGGCTGTCAATTTGCTGTTTCCATTTTTTACCTGTGATAAGCAGGTTTTGTAACTGCTGACCTCCCTCTTTTGTAATCCATTGCTAACCCAAGATCAACGGAGCATATTCAGTATTCTTAAGCTCTGATGGTAATACAATAAACTATTCTTAACACCATGGCACCACATTCTGCTGCCATTGATCAGCTCCCTTGGAACATGAACAGAGTGTCTGTGTCCATTTGAAATGTCTTTAAAGGATCTATAGTCTAGAGAGACAAAGACTAATTAACTTATCTGATTTTTACTCAAGATGGTTTATTTTCACAAATAAGAAAAAGTAAAACAATTTAGAAAGTTTGCCTGCACTTTATTTAACTCTGTGCTGAGCATAATGCAAAGTAAGTGTTTGGATTGTGGAATGTGCTGAACCAAAGGCATGAATCCCTCCCAGGCCACCATCACTGGAGGCACATCCCCATTGGCTGCCTCTAGGAGATTAAAGAGAATAATTGCCAGCTGATTGGCTGTTTAATTTTTCATGGACCTTTGATGCACAGGGTGTTTGTATTACCTTTATCAGCAGGAATAGTAATGGGATAGAGTTTGACACACTTAAGAAAACAGCCTTTTTTTCACAGAGTAAAAGAGCTGCTACTCATTGAAATAGACTGCAGAAAGGTGTCAGAGTTCATTCTTTTCTGTCCTGTACAAAATGAAGCACATATTTTTGAAACATCTTTGCAGCCAGTAACACAGTAAAACATCAGTATATTTATGTATGTTTAGGTTCCAGCATAGCATAGATCAAGTGACCACATAGCCCAAACATTGTGAAAGTACATGTTTATTTCTATCAAAAAGATAGTTGTTCATGTTATTAGTTTGAATTTTGTTAAACTCTTAGGATTAGTTCAGTTTTATTATAAAAAATTCTCAAAATATCCCTAACTTTTAATGGACATAATACAATCCTGCACAATACTACTACAGTGCAATACAACTACACAATACAGTCACAAATTGTTCCAATTGCAATGATGAACACAAACACATAAAGCAGCTATCTTAATAAAAAAATCCAACACTTACTAAGTATGTTTATCACATGGCTGTTGTATTCTATTACATTAAATGTGCCTCGTTTTTCTTGTAATTAATTGTAGGTAAACATTTAAAATGAAGCAGTTTTATCCTTGCACAGTGGCTTAAAGTTCTGATGCTGAGAATTCTCGGATCTGAACTCCAGCACATACTGTGTTTTACTGCCTCTCTGAAAGCAGTATGAAAGTAAATGAGAGTTAGTTGTGCCAGCTCCTCCCAGATCAGGGACAGCTGCAGTTGACAGTCCCATGTTCATACCTCTGCCAGCTGACACTAATCTCTTCCTGTAGGTGACCTACCTCCTCATTCCCAATCTGTCTCTGTGTGTAGATGTGTATGTGTTGTGTGATGGTTGCAGTGCATGTCTCCTCTGCGGTTCCGCTTCGGAGGTCCAGGAACGGTGAGCTTCTCATGGTTGTCACTTTGAGGTGGGAGAGCAATCATTTCCTTGGACAACAGTCCCATCCTCATCCCTGCTTCCCGCCCGCTTGGATTAGTTCCTCTCCCTAAGAAAATTAGCATCCAAAATATTTTCAGCTTTTTTATTTTTTCTCTGTTTTTCCTGTTTTCTGTTCTTTACATCATCTACCATCTGTGTCTCTTGTTCTCTGCCCTTCTCTCTTTCCTTTTTTCCTTTGTTTTCCCCTGGACACTGTAGAGGATTTTATTACAATTGTCAGAAAGACTAACAATTCTATTGTGGGGTGATTATGACAGGGTGTTTTACCCACAGATCACCAGAGCAATTAAAATCTGTAAATAAGGCTACCCATGATGCCTCAGTCCAAACAATGTAGTCCCGCAGGAAGTGTTTGTTTGAAGGAGAACTGTGGATAAGAGAGTTTCTGTCTCTTTGACATACTCTCTCTCAGTCTCCCTCTCTCTCATTAATTAGGAGATGCTCCTTCAACCCGACACGACTATGTCGTTGGGCAGCTTTGCACAATCGCAGTGACACATATTTCAGACACAAGATGAAGTTGTTTACTTTTGTTTAAGACCTCACATTACACCATTGCACTTTGTTTTGCAGCATGGCAAAGATAATGCAGGCCTAATTGTGTGAGCTACAGCTGTTAGGAATAGGCAACACAGAGGTGAATTGTACTTCGACATATACGGCTGATATATGCAAATACAATATCAGACATTTTGAATGTGACAATAAAAATAGATTTACAGGTAATAGGATTATAGATAGCAAAATAATGGGAGGATTGTGCTTAATATCCTTTGGCTATTAAAGTAATTTGCGAAGCTCCGATGCCATAGTAAATTTGTAAAAGTTACAAAGTTAGAGTGCATCTGTTGTGCCTTTATTGCTATGGTTGCTATGCTATGCTTGGTTATGTCAGTGCCATATTCACTGACAAAACCAGAAGACAATTTTGCCCGATAATGTCATATTCCTTGAGTGATCTGCTAAATCTGAGCCTTAAGCTAACCATTAAAACCATTAAACCCTTTTTAAATTTGCTTTAACTTCTTAATGGGGACTACCTACTGCAAACTACCTGGTTCACAGTAGTTCACAAAGTGATACAAGCACCCCGCAAATACTTTTTAATGTTTCTTTTTTCTTGGTAGAGACAAAAGGGCTCTTTGTAGTTTCGTTGGAAGACATGTGGAACATGTCGTGTATTTGGTGTCAGGATGTACGCGTACCGCTTCCGCAACCACCCCCACCCCACTTCATAAATTACTCAAGAATGGAGTTTGGGCAGGTTGGAGCAAAGGAACCAGACAGATAGCAGGAGGGACTGTGGGAGTATAGCAGTTCAACACACTACTGCGATGTTGCCAGGCTCATTGGGCCTCACCAGAGGCTATATGCCTTACCAAGATCCTGTTTACAGTCAGCCAAAGAAGCTTCCAGCCACCCATTTCCATAATGCTGCCTGAAGTCCTCTGCGGAAACTAATTTCTCTTTGCCGGAGATGCGCCATGATGCTGCCTGTTGTGTATCTCTCTCACTTTGCATTTTGTCTTGTGTTTCTCTCTTTTGTTTCCATCTGCTTTCCTCTCATCTCATCTTTGCATCACTCCTTATTTGCTGTGCCTCAGTTTTTCCATTATCTCCATCCACACCCATCTTGTTTTGGCTTTCCAGCTCTAACCACTGAATTTTGTGCTTTCCTGTTAATTCATATCAGTGAAGGCTAATAGTATTCCAGGGACATGCTGTCACCCAGGGGCTAGCATTTTCTTGTCTCTTTTCTACAACAAATGTTGTCTTATGTGTGTCTCCTGTGTGGAAGTATATGGAATTTTTCTTTTGCTTTATTAGCTCACAAACATTTATTGGATTGTTTTCATTGTTGTACTTCTAGTTTTATTAATATTTTGCATCAATTCCACTGTTTAGATGATGTATTCTTTCACCTATGTGCATGTCACTGTGTCATGTCCACTCTGCTGTATATTTGTGGTCATGCTCTACACTCACACACACATCTCAGCGTGAGCCTGCCATCTTGAGCTTTTTTACCCTTGTTCTTTTCTGTCATATGTTTGTGCAGATTTTTTTTCTGCTTCAGCCACTTGTGTAGTTGCCATGTTCCTGTGCCTGTACATCACTGAGCATCTGCTCTTTCAACAAGGTCCCTATGGCCTCAAATGTCAGAGCAAGCAGCTGCCAGACAAGTGCATTGTGCAGCAGGCTTGTGTTCCGCCTCCTCCCATCCCTCTACTTCTTGTTCTGTGATGTTAACTGTGATTGAAAGTAAGTAGGCAGCAGAAAGTGGAGGGGAGATGAATGGAAGGGTCTCCCCTTTTTTAGAGAATTGGATTCCTGCAGTTTGAGGGAGTACAGCTTTTACTGTTGTTCAGGGCCTGAGTTTTCTCAAGGGCTTTTGGGTCAGGTGGGGGAAGATCTACTGTTGTGCATTAGGTAAGGCCTCTTGTGACCCCTTGTTTGAAAGACCACTACAATAGGATGCCATTTGTAGCTTGTCCACATTGTGCACTAACAGCTTGTGTACCTGTTATCAATGTATGTGTATGTGCACTTTAAATCTGATTGTCAATGCTCTTGTTCTTTCATAAATTTGCAGCTGTAATAAAAACATTTAGAAAATGTGCAAATATAGATGCTGCTAGATAATGTCACAGCACGCCTGCATCAGTGCATACTATATGTACGTTTTTTAGCAGTTTTGTGTGTGGGCAAACAGTTGTAGGATAGGAGCAGTGAGGCAGAAGAGATGGAGGGCGAAGAGACAGGCATGTACCCCCCAGAAGGGGCCCGGGGGGCAGCAGGCCAGGGGTAGCCCCTCTAACTCCCTCCCAGCACACTCTGCTGTGCACTCAGACACAGCTATTGATTTGTCCAGCAGATACTAAGACTACAGGTTAGCGACTCAGTTAAGTACTTCTCTTTTCACTTCGCTTTGCCGGAAAACAAAGGCTGGACATACTCTCCATTTAATGTCATGCAACATTGTTTCTGTGGCATTACTTTTCCTAGCAACACTTGCTTTACCTATAGCTCTGTTCCCTGGCACAAAACATGGATGAACCATCAGGGGGCACTGTTAGACTCAGTCTTACACCCTGAATATGACCCAACCCAAACCTGGCATAGTTACCCTTTGTCTTCTCCTGAGGCTGTAGGAAGGCATGAGTTCACAGCTATGGCACTTCTACAAGGTGTGAGAAAAGACACGTTAGGTGTCAATCAATCCTACACCTTCATCTCAGGATCCCAGAAATTCTCTGTTAATTCAAGCCTAAGGTAGATTAGTCCAAACAGCAGCTTGAAATTTTGCCTGAACTTTGCTATATGTGATCAACATGTGTAGTGACATGTAAAGTTTGAACCTGACAGATGTAGATGGGAGCCAAGTCAACTTTTGATCAGTTTGCGACAGTTCATCTCATTGCCAAGTTGGTATATGATCGGAAGTCAGTCAGTATTACTTCTGTGCACGCTGACAGATGGGATGAATCGAGTTTTCAAAAGGCCTCATCAGTGACACATTAACATGAGCTGAGCTTCCTGGAGGACTGAATTCTGAGCTGTCACAGGTGGCAGATGAGATAAAGCTACTATGCTGCTCTGCTTGTTTCGTAACATAACCCAACTCATGTTGAGAAGAAAATTGGCACCTGGTTGACATCTATTAAAAAGCTGTTTCTGAGATGTAAGGGAGGTGTTGTAACATGTCTTGTATTTTTAATTAAAACAACCTCCTATGAGTCATCATCAACTTTTCATGTGTCCGAAATGAGAACAGGTGTGAAGGTAAAACAATGAACAGTGAAAGAAGGAGCACCATTAGGGTGTGGGTGTAATGCAACTTCCCACGCTATAATTGCGAGCTTGTGTGTCCTTACAACATGACATTGCATCATGATTTATCATTGTTAATTAGAGAACTGCAGTGTACAACAACACAATACCAGCTCATCATATTGTTTGTTTTTCTTCCTCCACTTAGTTTCATGCCATTTATCATAGCAGAAAGCCACACTTGTTAGTGTATGTTAAATTGGTCTTCTGTCACATGAGAAATTGAGGCTATTACAACACATAAAAAATGCATGCACGATTTGTCTAAATAGAACAGACATCTTCAAAGATAGCAATAGTTCTGAATGCCCATGTGTCACAGTCCAAGTGGGATCACAGGTTTGGGCATTTAAGAAAAACAAAACAAAACAAAACAAATAAAAAAACAAACAAACGAATTCATGGTACCAGTTGAGTCTGAAGACATTTTTAGTGACAGCTAATCAACCCATTGTTGTCATAAGATCATAAGAGCATAGGAGCAAGTAGAGCGCACACTTTGAACCTTTCCTGGAAACTCAGACGTAGGTTTTTTAACGGAAGCACAGCTTTAAATGTCTTAGCAGGGTGAATTCCATTTAACAACATTTTTCATATGACAACTAACAAAGAGATTACATGATCTGTGTCCAAACAATCTGTCAAAGCAAGTAAATCATTCATATATCAGAAGTTAAGAATACAGTATATAAATACAGAGTAGATCAAGTTTGTGAGTTTCTGAGAGGCAACAGCAGTACCAACAGCAAAACCAAATTGAGTGCCTTTAAGCCAAGAAATCAGGCAGGCCAGTCTGCAGTTATCCTGGTCACTTGAATTTGCTGGAAGGGATGAAGACCAAGAAGTCAGATGACAGCAGGACAATGTTGGTGGGAACTCACCAGCTGAAAACCTTCCAGGTACAGTGAATCATGACTGAGTTCCTTTAGCCTTGTCCCATTCTGGTCCTTGATCAGTGCAGGTGACTTGTCTGTTTTATTGAAGAGACATTGTCTCACTGAGTTATCTCAGCGTTTAGCGCCTGCTCTGCACTTCAGACTCCCGAGCTCCTGGTGGATTTCACGTCTTCTGGAGAATATTTAGTGGATCTCAGGTCTCTCTCCTGGGATCAGGTCTTTGCAGGAGCTAATAGCTAATAGCTGATAGCAGTCTATAGTAGCTGTCGCCATGTGTAAAAAACAATGCTGTATCCACGGTAATGTATGCCTCCGGGCATAATCATGAAAAGTCCTCCCATATCCATACAGGATCAGTAAGATCCCAGTAAGTTCACTTCTGCCCATTACCATCAAAAGCTCACAACATAAGTTGGAGGAAGATGAACCAACAAAAACTAAACTAAACTAACAAAAACAGTACACAGTGAAGTGAGTTGCTGTAACTGGCTGCCACTTAGCAGGTGCCATTCTAGTTATAGGATATTATGAAAATACTGTGAAATAACATGCAGTGACATTTATTCATGAAGGTTTCTTTCATCTTGTCTACTTCCTATATACAGAGCTTGACCGACTGAATCACTGGTGGTAAATCTGTGGCGCTGCATAATTAAGTCTGAAAGATCTCTTTGACTTTAACACATCAAACTATAGGTACATTTCAACCTTCCATTGCTCACTAGGCTTCTAGGTACTCATAGCTGTCCCTGTTTTGCTAGCAACCAATACCACTTACTGGCGACATGAACAAGGAGGACAGGAACTAATTGTGGGGACAAATGTTCCTGACTGCGGGGTTTGCAGTTGTCTGGGCCTAGTCCAGGCCTTGTTTATCTCAACCTCTGTTGGCAGTCATACACACACCACACACGCTATGCTCTGATTTAACCAGAGGCGAAGCCCCGCCAACCCCCACTCTCTCTCATCAAAGATTCATAAAGGCAAGGTTCTCAATGATTTTCTGTCTCTTCCCTTATTCACAGCTTGTTGTCCTCACCCTCCCTGTCTCCTGCCAGTCAGACAGCGGAAGTCAGGTGGAATTACTGCTGAAGTGGCCGCTGGCATCAAGAGTGTGTGTTTGTATGTTAGTGTCCGTGTATCTGTAGGTTGTGTGTGTGTGTTTGTAGAGGCACATGGGTAAGACATAGGCCATAGGGCGAGGGAACGAATGGACAGTGACATGTTGATGTTGTAGTAAAATTGTTCAGAGCTCCCATGTGCGGAAAGCAGTTAGATCCCCTCACCACTCTTCTCATCGTGCAGTCTTTCCGCTGTTCTTTGTCTTCCGCCACGACCCCTGAGCCATGTGCATCATGGTAGCATCCACACTGGATCTTAAACTAGCTCACTCAGAGCCCCAGTCACCACGCCCAGGGCATACCATCTGTAGCCCTCAGAGTCCTTCCGTGTGTATGTGTGTGTGTATGACTATTTAAGTGTGTTTACATCCTTGTTTATGTGTGTCTTCATTTGTGTACAAGCATTTGTGTGTGTGTGTCTGAAAACCCAAACTACCATGCCTCAGCCTGTTAGTCTTGCTGCTTACCAGGCTTAGCCAGATGAGGGCCACTCAGCCCGGATCTAATTCCTTCAACTCTGGCAGCACTTCACTCCTGGCTCTATTTGCCTCTCAAGTGAGCATCTGTGACCTTGGCTGACATCAGAGCGGGTTAAACTGTGGACTTGGAGATGTGGCCACAGTGATTGAGTTGTAAGCTAGTTCTTGGATCAGTGCTTCTGCATAGCCATCTGGGGTTCTGTGGGACTCAAAAAGAGGTTATCCCTCTCTTACTCCCAACAGCTGACCCTGGATCAGCAGTAACGACAGAGAATTTAGTAAGAATCATCTGGCTGAGGTTGGTAGTACAGAGTGCCTATGTTTATGGAGTGAAAAAAAATCATTAACAGTGGAAACTAAGGCACAAGTTTGATCTTTGTTACTAATTCTTTTGTAATTTCTCAGTTTTTATAATGATAAACTGTGACTTTTGCCTTATTGTTTTCTTATGGCAAGCCAAGCCTGTGCCACATTTTACTTTGATTTATTTCTTGACTAAACATTGAAAACCACCTTATACTCACATTGGTATTATTATGAACAATGCTTGTGGCACTGTAGACAAAGGGCTGGGCTCTACAAAACACAGTCCTCAGTTATGCTGGTATTACAGTTAAGTCCTGATATTGCCACTATAAACAGAACACTATGGAGTACCTGTTAGACCACAAATAACTTTATAGTCAACACCCAGGCCAACTTTAAATGAGAGATTTACACACACACACACCTCCACAAACACATACACCAACTAATTTGCATAGCTAGGTAGTTATGTGCTCATACATACACACCCACACACACCATTAAACTGCGTTCCCTGGCTCACTGTGTGTATTTTTTGCATCCTGTTTGGTGCAGCACCTCAGGGCCTAGCCTGGCTGCTCTTCTAAACAAATTGCTGGCTGTTCACAGCATTTTAAATGCTGAAGCCCTTTAATTACACTATTTACTTAATAGGGTGAAACAAAACTTGTGCTCACGCAGCAGGAGCACCAGGTGATGCAGAAGTTCAAACACCTGGCGTATAGCACTCCTCTGGCATGTATGCATACTGTCGCATACACATATATACACATGAATGCACTCACATACTTTGTTACAAGCACTCTATGAAAGGCTCTTTGAAGCTTGGATAAAAAGCTTCACTGAGTTGAGGACTCTTTCGTTTGTTAGTTTATTTAAAAAACAAATATTTTGGAATGTGCAGAGTTACTGTATACCCAGTTTAACACCCTGTGCTGTAAGCACAATGAGTAATGGTAGTTTTACTTGCTGACTTATTGTAAATACCTATGTGGGAATGTGAACATCTTCTACTGTGTGCCACTCCTTTGTTTGTTCATTCAGAGGTTAACAAAAAAGAAACCAGCCAAATTCCAAAAGCATGCAAAGTCAAGTGATAATCATCAGCATCAATCATCTGCCTGTTACATTTTATTATGTGCAAAACCTGATTACCTGATGGTGGCACTTACAGAAGGTCAAGGAGGTCAATAAAATTCTGAGAATTCTTATAACAAACATTAAAGTGTTGTTTTGTCTACCATTGTTTTAATAATTGTAAAGTATTTAATGTGAAAATTTTATTTTAATAAGACCATATGTTATTTGTTGTTCTAGTGGTTGTACAAGTGTGTTGTTGATTTATATATTATAACCAATGCTTGAACCTGTCCAATTTATGAGGTTGAAGATTTATGACTTTCTCAGTGGGGTGTGTTTACTATCACTCATTTGTTATGTGATCTCATCATGACAACCTGTGTCAACAAAGAGATGGCTTTTTGTATGCATTTTAACTTAATTTTCCATTTGTTCAAAGAATGGTATTGCTGTTCTCACTATTGTGTCTTTTCATGCTTTTTGTTTAAAGGAAACAGCAAATACAGTATCTCTTTTCTCTAATAAAGCAGTTTAATATACATGTTTCTGAAACCCAATACCTGTTGTGCAACAGTTTAAAGCTTCTATCTCACAGTTCAGCTTTACACAGAGGCTTCAGAACTTAACACCACATTCCCTGGAGCTAGAAAGATGACTTGTAACCAGGCAATTGCAGTTACAATAGACTATAATTAGCCAGGACGGCTTGACCCTGCCATTGTCATCCAAAGACAGGTGGGAATTGTGCCCATGTTGGATCGACCTTATCATGTGACTGGGGTCAGGTGTCGTCCACTGGCTCGACTGTATAGCTGTCATGGCAAGCCCCATCTATCATCAGCTTTATTGCACCATTCGGATGATGCCCACAAGGCACTGACGCTTGGCCAGAAGGGAGGGTACATGCAATGGATGGGATGGATGATGGTTAAAAATGATCGTTTTACAAGAGCACTCTCAGAACAACAACTTTTCACAGCACTGATGTGCCATTGCCCCAGAAAACTAAGAGTTAGTGCTCCCAGTGCCACAGTAACCCTCTTCCTGATTCCCTCACAGCAGATTTACAGCCTTCAAATGCCGCACTGTGAAAAAGTGCAATCACTCGCAGGCTCGTAACCTTATAACCCTCACCATCAAGACCTGTTATTGCTCCATTTTCTCTCCTGGGCTTTATAAATAAACAGCGTCATCAGGGAAAACTTCAGTGTCTCTTCGGAACCAACTCTAATTAGTTTTGCCTGTATATCAAAATGTTTCACTCTGGTATTTGGCCACGTGTGGCTCGTTTGGGACAATGAGGGAGAGGGTTGTTGTGTTGTTCTAGGCAGCCATCCCCGCTTATGTTGTCCTTGGGGTGCCCAAAGTAAACATGTGTTTTCTTTTCTTTCCTTTTTTCTTCCTTTGTTGTTTGTTTTTAAATTTTACTTGCATCTAGCTGCTTCTGTTGAAGTAGCCTGGCAAAGGTGGCTAGCGGGCCAAAAGCCACAAACACTCTCATTCCTCTCCAGTCAGCTGGAACACACACACTCACACTAACTCCCTTTCTCTTATACCTGTTCTCTCGCTCTTTTTGTATTTCACAGACACATCAACTCTAACATACACAGATCCAGAGCCTTAGGGGATGATCTGTCTCTCCACCTTTTGTCAAAAGAGTAAATGGCCAGAAGGTTCCTATCTGTTTGTCCTTTTCCTGCCTCTTTTTTTATTAGAACCTGATTGCATTTTAACAATAGTTGTCTGCTCGTAAATTTTGCGCCTGTGTTGACATTAGGCCACATTCCATCCCATAGCCTGAGGAGGAGAAGGAGCAGGCCAGGGTGTACGGTAATTTGTTACGCTGTTAAGCACCTAATGGACGTCCACCTGGTTTTTTAGAATAGTAGCGGTAGTTCAGGGGCTTGCCTCCTTTATGCTGCCAGACTACAATAGTGTTTTATTGCCTCCAATTATTAAGGCTGTTTAGAGGCTACCTACCTTTGTGTGTATTTTTCTGTTACATCTGATTCCCCCTGTTCTAGATGGGGCAGCCAGCGAAACCACATTAAACACTCAGGATGTGAGGAACAGGCAGGGAATGTGCAGGTATAATAAACCTTCTTTGCCTCAGCCGTAGACTCCAACTAACTTTGTACAGTACATGGGCCTGATGAAAACTTAAGGTCATTCTTACACAACTGGCTGGAGATGCCAGTAATGAGCATTATTTGTTTCATGTGGTTTAATGAGCAGTCCAGACCACAGCTGGCAAGAGGGAGACCTCACAGCATCTAAGAAAAGGACTGCCCCACCCAAAGGTAGCCATGCTCAGCAAAGTCATGGTTGCACGTGGACTGGTGTGGGGGTGTAGGGTGGAAGCACCAAGCAGCACCCACCTTGTCTGTTACCCCCTCTGTTGTTAATGCTTTTTAGCATGGTTTTGACAACCATTAATTAAAGGGAAAGGGAGTGCATCAGATGTTAGTTTTATTAGCCTGGGCTCCTTAGAGGGAATCAAAATGAAAGGAACATATGTCATGCATTTGATGACGCCCCCTCCTACCCGCTCAGTTTCTTTCTCCACAATTGCCCACCTCACACACTCTCAAAGTGTACAGTCAGCAGCTGTCTGCAGACACAATAGCATTTGATTGATCCTGAGGAAACAGTTAAGACGCGGCCCTGCCCACGCTTTCTGGCTGGCTGGCTCACATTCTGCACTGCTTTACATTTATTGCTGAATGTGGCAGTGATTGGGATAATGGGAGCTGGGATGGCGGGTAGAGAGCTGATCTGTTGATGCTTTAAGGAGGAAAGTCTTGATAGGAGGACCTTTGGAGGCTTGGGTGGTGCGGGATGGGATTAAAAATTTGACATTTCACAGGTTGGGCCTTGTTCTGAAAGTCTCCCTGTTATATTGCCCTCTGCATGACATCACTAATATCTTGCACAACACAGTCAAAAGATAAGCAGGTAGATAACTGCTATCTTTCTGACTCTGTCTCACCCATTATATAAATGCAAGACATACAAAGACAGATGTGCTCAATCGCTCATTTCTTACAAAACTTTGCATAGACACAGACTGTACATGGATATTATATTTCTTTCTTTCTTCTTTCTGTTTGGGACGTGATTGCATACTTTACCTTTAGGGCAGGCTGATTTATGAGACACATGTCTGTTTTTTCATGACTTGTTTGATTGCATTCTCAGCTATAAGGCACTCAGGTTGCCAAAACCATAAAAATTCACACCTGCACAGTATTGCTAGAGAGTTAGATGAAGCACAGCCAGAGCATGAGGAAGCAGGTGATCTGGGGTATTTGGCTTCCTTTTATCAGGACATTCTCAATGCACAACACGTTTATATTGTAAGCAAGAACTGTGTATATGAATGTTTTATCAAGACATTTTGTAACGTAATATTGTAAGGTGGAGTGTGTGGATTTTCCTCCAATACTCAATTTGATAAAATGCACTTCATACAGAATATTTATAGGACATACTTTTCACTTTATTGCACCAGCACACATATTTGTATGAACCTCACCTAGATATGTCAGACAGTTTAAATCCTATCCAAAAGGTTTTCCCTCAGTACAGCATGACTCCACCCTTGTCTTAACATGATGTCCTGTGTTAAGCAGTCCAAGCTGTGTAGTCCCATGTGGTTACAAATGACCTTCTGTAGCAATAATACAGTAAGTGTTGTCTCCTGTCTATGTTATCTGGGTTCTTTTTCACTTGGCCTGACACAATTGTTCATTTATCTGTGTAACTGCATGAGTCGGAAGCGCTGATGTTGTCTATTAGGCAGATTTCCATCCTGTTAAGAGCAGGGGGGCCTTTTAATGTATGTCTGTGCTTGAGTGTACCGCTACACAATTACTCACTAGCTACAGATTGAGTGGTCTTATAAAACTGGGGATGGTTGGGATGGTGGTGATGACAGTGATAATATTGGACCACCCTGGACTCTTCTAACAGGCTTTTCAGAGAGAGACAAAGAGTGAAACAACAAAGTGAAACTGAGGTTAATAATTTTATTTACTTGTTTTTCTCTCTCTCTCCTTCTCTTACCTCTTTATCTCTTTTTTTTTCTTCACTTTAACCAAGTGATGGAGCCCAGACCATAGAGCAAGGGGGAGGAAATCAATGGGGAGCGCATTACAGTAAAACGTATTGATTAGGAGACCTGTGAGCAGTGTGTTGGTCGCAGAGATGGTGGAATGATGCAATGCTTAAAGGAATTTATCCTTTGACATTTACATTAACCTTTTATTGACTGCTTTGCCTGTCTATAATTAACACTCACTTTAGCTAAAGTGGTTAGTTTAAGCGCAAAGGGGGCTCCGGCCCTTATTGCAGTGAGGGCCGTGGAACTCCTGCCCTAGCCGCAGTTCAAGTGCACTGTGCTGCAAGGAGGGAAAGGCCTCTGTGGAATAGAGGCGATAGAATCCTAGATACCTTTCACATTAGCATACCATTTGAGTGGGGGCCTGGCAGGCTATAAGGTTTCGGGGCAAATTGAAATGAGTGATTGTATTGCCAATCTCTCTTGACCGAGTGCCAGATGGGATAGTTAGGCCCATATCTGTCTGGGGTTAATCCATTGGAACAGCTTGGACTCACAAACACATTCTCTCCCTCCTCACCCCCCCACGCACACCTCTTTGTCTTTGACCTTAACTTTAAGGTGGGCTGTTCTACCATGGGAACGTCTTTTGGCAAGCCTTGTTTGTACGCTACTGTGGCTTACACTGAAATTCTAGCAAGAGCCCTGGAGAGCTTAAGGCACCTCGCTTGATATTGACTTTTTGTTTGGTTCCATTTTAGCAGTCAAGGGACAGTACTCTATGAACAGTGGTAGATTGTGTAAAAGTGTGTGCTGAATTACCTTCACTATATTATCTTTGATAGTCTTCCAGTCTTGATATCTTTTATATCTCTGGTAAACCAGGAGCCTTCTGTTTGCAAGCTAATGTTGCTGGATCCCTTGTCAGATAAATGAAGCAGCCCTGTTGAAGGCAGCTGGTCAGGTTTTACGGTATGTAGCTTTTCATTATAAGTCAGGGCAGCAGAAAAGTGTTTTCTCTCATAGCAATGCTGAATGAATACTCAATCAGAGCAAATCAAAGGCCTGGGTTCCCTTGGCCTATGGTGTCCTCAAGCTGATGTCAGCAGAACCACACAGTGTGTGTGTGTGTGTGTGAGTGTGTGTTGTCTGATTTGCACTGCTCCCTCACACACTCTCTAGATATGTACGCCAGCCATATCCTCCTTCTCCTCCTCCTCCTTCTCTGAAGTGGCGCTTCCTTTAATTCGCACCCTAAATAAATGATGAGAACATTTAAACACACGGCTCGTCGCAAAGCCCCAAGGTCGCCTAATCGTATTATTTATGAAGTGATGTGCTACATAATGGTACTTAGTGCATGTTAACAGATGCTATTATCAGGCCCTGATCCAGAGCGCAGAAGATATATTGGAACAGTAGATGTTAATGTTGCTCCTCACCACCATAATGCAGCAGCTCTTTAAAGGGCTAACCGCACCAAAATGCAGCACTTAGGCCGAGAGCCAGTCAAACATTAAGAGGCTCCAGCGAAAATATATAACCACAAATTGTGGCAGCCCCCAGCTGTCCCCTGACAACTTTAACATCTCCTCATCTCATCCATAACCGACCCCCGTACCCCTCTCTATCGCTGTCTATGTCCTCCTTTAGTCGCTGGCCACAAGGTGGTGGTGGTCATGACTGTGAGTTTTTTTTTTAGGATGTGGATTGGGTAAAAGACACTGACAGACACTGGTATGATGACTGAGTGGGGAGTAAAACTGGCCTTGTGGATCTACAAGGAAATTCTTGGGGCACCACTCAGAAGCACACACACAACACACACACACATCATACAAATGCCATCTTCCACCTCTCCCTCTTGCACCTCGAGGTCAGAGGTCACTCTCATCTGTCAAGAAGCAGAGGGAGTGCAGATTTACAATGACAGCAGAGAGCAACACCAAGTCACCACAGTAAATATTTACACTGGTCTGACAAAAGATGTGGCTAAGGTCTATGGGGGTTCCAGATACTGTAGAAATTACAACTAACCCTAGATTATTAATCATATAAAAACCTTGCAGTGACATGAAAAGGCTTGATTTCTCATTGTGGTGACAGCATTGCAACAACAGAGAGTGATGTTCTTGTAAAAGCATCCCGCTGTCTGTGTCTGTATGCATTTAATGAATGGGGCATTAATCATGATACATGATATGGTGTCACATCAGTTTGATACTGTTTCAGCCATTTATAGCCCTAGAAAGACTGTTCGTGACAAATCATTGTCCACCAATCTTTTAGCTTTACTAGCTCGAAACTTTGAAAGCATTGCAAGAAGCACAAACTGCATAAAGATCAAGAACTTAAATATACTTAAAATTAAAAATCAAGCATTTTTAATCTCATTTTTAAATAAATCTCCACTCTTAGGTTGGGGGTATACTTGCTGTTTACAGATGCATATGAACAGGTAACGACGGCGTCATCTGCATCATTGTTCGCATAGTTCTATACTTTGTGTATGTCTAGAAGATTTAAAGAGTTAGCCACAAGGGGCAGACTAGAGCTTAATCATCCCCGACCAACAAATTTTCTTCCTTGTGAACTTCTGCCTTTGTATAAAGCCATGTCGACAGAGTTTAATGATGAAAAAACAGCTGAGAAAAAAGCAATGAAGGTCGTGTCGTGGAAAAACTCTTTCTTACTTGTATCTTTTTGGTGATTTAAAGCTATAGCTGAGTTTCATACTATTCCACAGGTTATACATGGTATTGCATTTTGTGTAAGAAGTATTAATTTCTGACAACGTGCACTTTGATCAATGCAGACTACCCAAGGGTGCCATGTTGCCTACTTGATTGTGTAGTTAACAGCAAGTATACTCACTGCCTATTCTCTCCTATCCTGGAGGCTCTAATTGGGGGACAGTTTAATTAGGAGTCATAAAAAGGAGAGGAAACACATAAGCTGATCGCCTCCTGGTCAAACACACCCATTGTGTGTTTAGTGACAGGTTAACACACACAAACACACACGCACTGTAGTAAACAAGCACCAGTTACTGTCCTTAAACATCAAAAGGAATATTCTGGGTTTTTAACATCCTCTGCAGACATTATAGACACAAATCAGATAATGGATTTGAAATTATATCCATTTCACAAGAGAAAATGAAAAAGTAGTGTCAGCATCTAATGAATAAAAATAACTGGTGGAAAGCTTTTTGAACAACCTGAGACATGTGTCTCAATGCTAATGTGTGTCTACCAGTTGGTTGAATGGGAAGGAGGAGTTAATGGGTGTGTTTGTTCCTATGTCCTGTCGCCTCAGGTGCCACTCGAGTCTGGCCCAGACATTACCCCTTGAGGAGGCCCCCGTCGACCGACCTTTCTGGGGTGTGGATGACCCCAGCATGCCGTTGCCCTTTGACCTGGCTGACATCATCAACAGAGTTGAGTCACTGCTCTGGAGGTGGGCCCACAATGTTGCGTGGAAGTGTGTAAATGTGCTTATGTACATGAATACATATATACAGATAACATGCATTTATTGACAGGTGGTTAACTTGTTTATTTGTCACTTACCCATGATTTGGTCATTTTATTATTACAGTATGAATGCAATTATTCTGAAACAAATGCATTTAGACACATAAATACTAATGTAATGAAGACATTCCTATTTATTTTATAATGTGTGAAGAAAATGAATAGGAAATGTAGACAGTATTTTGCATATTTAGCATACCAAGCCACATAATATGAAAAGCTGTCCCAAGACATAAGAAAGCTAAATGGCCACTATGGAATCTCAAAAGCATGAAAATAAAGAAATCTGTGCTCTTGCCTTCACTTTTCATGTGCAGATAGACAGAACAAACAGACCTGTTGTTACACCTTCTTAACATATGTTCTCTACCAAACTTGGCAAGTCCTGTCAAAATCTCTAACAATAAATTTATAGTTTTTGAGTGACGGTATAGATTTGGAGTGATTGAAAAAGGCCTTTTCATTAAGTTAGACAGTTTTGTCTTTTATGAGTTTGAGACTGCCCTGTTTGAGACTGTGACGACCCCATATGCAAATTCAGATTACCTTTTACACTTATGTTATATTTGCAATTACATCTAAAGCTTAAGTCACTTCACATTCATGTCCAAACATAAGGTTTGATAAAAATGTCCAAAAAAACTGTTGTCTGTCTTTTTGTTCTCCAACAGGATGTAAAGTAGGGATACATGAAGTGAAAAAGAAAGACAGGAAAACACACCAGCTTTTCTGAATTCGCCCCACATCAGCTGAGGGGACAGACCACTGAAGACAGCTCCGTTGTGATCCCATGAAGATCAATTTTTCTTTTGATTGGAGCATCTACACCCCCCTACTCCACCCTCCACTACCCTATCTGACCCTGGCAGTTTGGATTTGGCTGGAAGGAAACCAGACCACCACAATAACCAGACTAGTGCTTCAGTAACATGCTAACAACGCAAGCTTAGCAACAAGCTAGTAGTGTCACAATGGTCTAACAAAACATAAGTGGAACCTGCATTTCAGTGTTAGCATACATTGTGTAACTATTTATTATTTCAGTGTACTCTGTTACTTAATCTCATGTAACCCAGTCATGCTTTTATCAATGGACTGACTCATTCTCAGTAGTCACAGTACAGTACATACATATATGCTTTCTATTTGTCACACAGTGTTATAATACAGTATAGAATGGTAAAACTCACTTTGCTCACATGGTATTGCATTCTTCACTTGTGTATAGTGTAGCTCCCTTTCTTGTGTTCTGATATGTAATGAGCTTGGAGAGACCAAAGAAAGGTTATGATAAGAAAGTTATGAATGTCATCCAATGAAGAACATGAAGAATGTGTTGCTTGGTGTTTACAGTGTGGTGGTGCACTTGTGCCATATTGCTGTCTGACCGTGTGTATGTGCCCGTTTGTATGTGTACATTTAGTCATGTGAAAATACATGTGATCACTTGTTGGCCTGAGTGTTTGTGCATGTTGCAAGCTCTCTCTCCCCTAAGTCTACATGAAGCCGTGTGTGTATGAATGTGATAGTGTGTGTGAGCCTGTAGGCAGCCTGCCAGTTGTTTGTTCTTGAAGATGTGCATATGAAGAAACAGAGACTAGCAGCGGGGCCCCTCTGCTTCTGCTCTGATGAAAGGCAGCACTGATAGAATGACCCGGAACACAACCGCCGTTTCTCATAATTACAGCTGTTCAATCGCTTTTAATTACTCTTAAAGTGTGTAGAGCACCACATTCCCCTGTAATGCTGCAGGCCATCCGAGAGAGTGAGAGAAAGATCCGGCGCTTCTGACAAAATCCACTTTCAAAAAACCTAAAAGGGTGGAAAAGGGGGACGACGTCAAAGCAGTGTAGCAGCCCTCTTCGTTTGATTTCTTTCTCTATCTAGTTCATGATGAAGTAGAGCCGCTGTTTACTATTAAAAATGCATAATGCACTCCTTTTTTTACTTCTGAAGTTTTTTCCAAGATGTTAATGGTTGCCAAATGCTGTTCTTCTTGCTTCTTCTTTTGCTGCGCCTCTGTTGTTTGTTGTTGTAAGAGAGATTTGTTTGTAGATTGGCAGTAGCGTTGACTTGTTTGAATCGCTCTGTGCTCCCTGCGCCACAGCTTGTCTGTCTGAAGCAATAGGAATGGCAGTAAATAAAAAAAACAGTGTTTTATCCAGCAATCTGTCCCTCTGTCATTTTTTATCCCATGTAGGTTAGACACTTAGACAAGTATAGCCATTTCTTCTTACATACATAGGTCAGTATTTCAGTTTAAAAGTTTTTACTTTATTTTGTTTTTATGGCACCAAATCACAAGAAAAGTCATCTCAGATAGTGAAGGTTGAAGACCTTAAAGGAAACAGGACAACTATGGGAGAAAGAGGACACAAAGTTAATGACATGGTGGCATATAAATGAATTGGGAGAGGAGAGTGTATCAAGAGAGGTCTCCCAGCAGACTAGGTTTATAGCAGCACAACTAAAAGAAGGTTCAGAGTCACCTGAACCAGCTGTAACTATAAGCTTTATCAAACGGGAAGGTTTTAAGTCTAGTCTTACAAGTAGTGTTCTTCCCAGACCTGAACTGGGAGCTGGTTTCCACAGGACAGGAGCTTAATAGCTGAAGGCTCTGCCTCTCATTCTTCATTTGGCAAGTTTAGGACCCACAAGCATTCTGTTGGGATAATATGGTACTTTGAGGTCTATAGTACCATATATACTACCGTGACTACCATGACAAGGATTTAAATTCTGTTCTAGATTTCACAGGGAGCCAGTGGAGAGACGCTGATGTAGGAAAAATATGATCTCTCCTGCAAATTCCAGTCAGAACTCTGGCTGCAGCATTTTGGACTAACTGGAGGCTTTTTAAGGAGTTACTGGGGCATCCTACTAGACAAGATGCTTGTGATTTTAGCGTTATTCTGCAGGTGAAAAAAAGACAATTATAGGGAAGGTAAACGTCAAAATTCCTCACTGTATTACTTGGGGCCAATGGTGTCTTAAATCCTCTGAATAATTTTCATTTGACCTTAAACATAGCTAACAAATTAGTGCATGAGTCTATTTATCTTCCACTGTGGTGGTAGTTATTTTAAAGTAACCTCTTTCTAGATAAAAAGGACAGCAGCGGACAAATATCCCTTATTTAGTGATATAGCTCACAGGCAGGGAGATTGGCATAGATGCCAGACCAAGGTCAGATTGTGCTTACATGCACAGCAGACATACAAATAATTTCCAATTTCTGAAGGAAGTTGTGATTGCCAAAAGGGTCAGGTGTATCAGGGCAAACTACAATGCTAGACATAGAAATGTCTTCAGAAACTTTAAAAATAAGTTCTTCATGAATTCCCATGTGAAAACAACAATGTTAAAACAAAATTGATTATTGTTTATAATATTAATCATAGTATATTATATACATACAGTGGCATGGTTCTAGGGTTGGCAATATTGGTTGAATGGTCCACTGCTTTGGTTCAACAATGAGATGGGTTGCTATGGAATTTTGCAGACATTCATGATGCCCAAAAGATTGATCTTCATAGTGTTTCATTTGATGCCATCATCTGCTTAAAATGTGCCTAACTCTGTGGTTTATGACAGTCCCGTAAGCCTCAGCTATACGTTTTGTATATACACTAATGGGAAAGGTCATCATGTCAGCATTAACATGATATGTTAGCATGCACTGGTAGCAATTAGCTTCAAAGAGTGTTGTGTCTAAACACAAGATTATATCTGAACTGATATGTGGAAACAAGAAACCCTTTTAAATGAACTGTGGACTTGCACAAGACTAAGAGTTTAAGCATCTGTTTGAATGATATGTACATCTGCTTTTTGTGCTAGCTGCTTCTCACTCTCTTTTCTCCAAACTTCAAAGGAACTAGTTAGATTAACAGAGCAAACAGTTTCTTCGACAGAGTGATTGATTGAGTGATGTCACTCCCAGTGATGAAGTAATGACTAATGATCTGCCCGACTAATGTCTCTCCAAAACCTCAACGCCACACCCCCTACCAACAGTGGACCGCCATCCCAGAGGTCGCCCATGTTAACTACTTCCTTTAGTGGCTCAGTGACTGAGTGATGGATGAGTGTGGAACGCTCTCCCCTGAGGGGGCGATTGGAAAAGGGCCTCACTTGAAGAGACAATTACACAGCACTGGTGAGAGGCACAGGTATGCATTGTTCTGACTGGGGTCAGCCACTAGCCAACCAGCCAAGCCACCCTCAATTAGGCCAACAATAGGTGCAGGGAGAGATAAAATAACCAGGTGTGTTGTGAGGGAAGGTATCAGTTTGGGGTCATATCCCAGTCAAATGTTTCAGTGTGAGACCGGGGTGAGTATAATTTAATGAAATCAGACATATTTTAAAATGTTTTTTTTTTAAATTTGTGAAAAGAATCATGTTATTTGTTTGTGAATAACAAACTGTATATGTTTTATGGACGAGGTTTGGTGTAATCTTCTGTGCATGTACAACATGGTATTTTGTGTTTTGTCCCTACAAGAATGAATACATGTGTAAATTTGTCTGCAAGCCGTTTTTAACAAATGAATAGACGTGTGTAATGTTTTTCAGAGTGTGTATGTCCCAGGTTCCTGGGTGCAGGCTGGTGTTGGAGGCCCTGGGGCCAGAGAGGCAGTAGTAATTGTAGAAGCAGGCTGAAGATAGCATCACAGCTCTGGGGCAGCTGTCAGCAGTGGGATGGGCCACACTCATTTGTCACCAACACAGACAAACACCACTCAGTGCCAACAAAACACTGACTTGATTGACTACATGTGAAGCAACACCAGCAATGTTTTGCAACTGTCAGTTGCACCACAGATCATATAAACGGCAAACCCCAGAAGTTTCACATCAGTGTAACAACACAGCAACATCTGCTCTATCCTTGTAAATTACACCAGAGGTCACAAAAATGTTAAGTTCACATAGATTGAAGAAATTTTAAAAAAGGCTTTTACTTGATGCTAAAATATTTTCCTCCCTTTAAAAATAATGAATATTCTAATAACATTCTTTAAATTTAGATTTATAGATGGAGGCATTTTGATGAAATGATCAGCATGTATAATCTTAATATGGATTATGAATGCTTTTATCATAATTTGAAATTTTATCTTGATCAATTGATCAATCAATCATAACTCAAGGTATTAATAGACAGCATTCACTACAGTTTAAGTTATTTAAGTGTTATTTAAGTGTAAATAAGACAACCATATTGAAATCTAAAATGAAAAATAAATACATTTTATTTCTTATTAGTGCTGCCAGTTTACCTTGTCAGGCCTCTGTGGTCAGAACAAACTCAGCTGTTCAGAGTTACTACCTGTTACGGCTGATTTCTAAAATCTGAATGATCTTCACCAAGAAACCAGCTGTCCTGTCTGTTAGTAGGGTCATCACAAATGACATGCTCACTGCCCACAGTTCGCTTAGTATTAGACTTGGTGGACAGAAAATGAAGTGATGCTAATGCTAACCAGCTCTGATGACTGGAGTATGACATGATATGTGTGTGTTTTTCCACATGTGTATGAGTGTGGAATATCTTGTGGGACAGAGGCCTTGCACATCAAACCAAAGTCTGATCAAATGTAGAGCATGTTTTTGGGTCGTTGCTGTGGTCCTAACTCTAGTGACCAGCAGTGCCGTTCATCAGTCCTCCAGGACTTCACTCTTCCTTTCTCAATTCCAATCTGAAGTGACCCATTTCCTACATTTACTGATTTGTTATGTGCATCTCTGATCAACTTGGCCACTCCATCTTCTGTTAAGTTCAAACTAAAAGACTTCCTTTGAAAAGTATTGTCACATCAATTTACTGCAAAGCTTGCAACATGTCATATCTTGCATTTTGGTACATTTGATACACATAACTATATTGCTTTGGGGCACCAAAACAAGGCAGTTTGGCTTATTATTAATATTAGTTTTGTGTAATAAAGGTGGGAAAAAAACAATTTTAGCATGTCCTGACAAATCAAAATATAGTACACATATTTGTTCTTTTCGCCTATCTCTCCTTTGCTCCCAAGGCCTCACACACACTGAGCCCCGTTTCACCAGAGTGGTGCTGAAGCATCTCTGCTTAGACCTGTCTCACTGTCTTACCATTGCAGCCCCTGTTAGTGCCTGCCATTCATATCAGTGGGATTAAATGGATCAATTTCCAGCGTTAGCAGCTTCTCCACGAAGTGGTCTTGATGTCAGGCCAAGCATAATTGAGTCATCTGCATCTCATCTAAAATGGATGAAAAGACTTTTAGATATCACCAGCTTCTCACCACCCACACCCTCCCCCCACTCCCAGGACCCAGCACGAAAGATAGAAGGTCTAGACAAGCGTCATTTCTTTGTAGAAATACAGAACAGGATGAGAGGAAGGAGTCAGGTGTCATGAGATATCACTTCTTGTTAAATGACAACTCATGAATATGAGTTGAATCAGTACAAGTACTTTAGGTAAGACAAGTCATTTTTGTACAAACGTTCAGTTTCTCAGCTTTCCACCTCTAACTTGGTTTTGTGATACAAAATATATGTCTTCCTTTAACAATGGTGATTAACAGAACTTATTTAAGCTATTTGCACAAACATCCAGGGAACAAAGCAACAACTACATTAGAAGTACACAAACGGATTCCATCCTTATAATTTCAAACACAAGATTAGGATCCAATTAGATATGTGTAATGGGCCAAGGCAAAATAGACAGCTGGATTTTGCGTTTGCCCAATAAAAAATGAAGACAAAGTGGGAGATCAAGATATATTAAAGAAAAGTTAGTGGAACAAGAAAAAATAAATGCAACATAAGATAAGAGAAAGATTTAAAACCAGAGTTGGGGGCAGACTGGCCTTTATTCAGCAGTTTAAATCTTAATCAGTCACACTGGATTAACAGATTGAACCAACTGCATTTTTCTACTCTCTACACTGCCATCATGCTTCTGCAGGAGACAGTCAAGATAAACCTCTGGATATTCGGTTAATGTTCAGATGATTTGACGGGCAATAGAAGAGGAATAGGATGAATATAAGAGGGGTAGAGGTATAGTTTATAAAAGGTAATAAGGAGAGCAGGAAGGTGCTCACCTTATCTGCTCCAACCTTGGGAATGAGTTGCTGTCCTTCTCCCAAACACACACACACACATACACATACACATACACATACACATACATATTTCCATCACCCACGCTGCTGCCCTTTGATTGACAGCTCTTCAAATGAGTGTCTGAGTAGCCCTCCAAGTAAGTGGGCCGTCAAATTACATCCAGAGGACCGGCTGGCCCCCTCTCCCCTGGCAGAGGAGATCTATTTATTTGTCTGTTTATTTGCTTGGTTTAAATATTTGGTAGGGGAAAAATATTGAATTTTTGTCCCCCGGTCAAAGTCCCCTCATATTTAGTTAATAAAGAGCAGAGGAGGTTGTTTGCCCAGAAAAGTGCAGGGTAGGGGACTTTATTTAAGGGAGTCCTTAGAGAGAGCTGGTGACCTTCTTCTCATGGAGGAGAGGGTTGTGTACACTGTGCTGAGATTCAGTCTCTCTGCCTCCACCAGCCTCTGCCATTCTTCTGTGTACTCAGACATGTTTCCTTCTTTTTCCCAGCTCTACTTTCACTTTCCATCTATTCTTTGCTGTCTTGCAGCATCCTTCTCTTCTCTTCTCTTCTCTTCTCTTCTCTTCTCTTCTCTTCTCTTCTCTTCTCTTCTCTTCTCTTCTCTTCTCTTCTCTTCTCTTTTCTTCTCTTCTCTCCCTTCTATTCTCAGCTGTTATATCTAAATTTATACCCATCATGCTTT
>OMLM01005324.1:2198-17719 GCA_900302695.1 Helostoma temminkii | reverse complement strand
ATACAAGGCTTGAATGTGCTTGTGGATTATAGAAAGTGATAACTCTAATGTTGTATGTGTGCGTGGTTGTGCAAGCCAAGCAGCTCTTGAGATTTGTGTTCAGGTAACAGACGTCTATTATGATCTGTAATTTCAAAGGTATGTAGAGATGATGTGCGCTCAAGAAAGTCACTTCTCATGATTGAAGCTAAAAAGTTAAAAAAAAAGGTTCTTGAGGATTTGATTTTGTAAGTTAGAAAACATTTGAGAATTGGTGCTTTTAGAAGAAGCAAAACTTTAATGCCTGACCTCATTAACAACACTTTTGGGCAGCTTTTTGGATGTGTGGTTATTAATCATTAATCTTTAGGTGTTGGTTGTTAACGTTAACTTGGGACTTATCCTGATTCACTGGACCGTGTCCACATGGTTGATTTCTGCTAGTGTCTGAGGCCTAGTTGATGGGAACAACTTGTGTAATGCCATCAGCATCAGCAGCCTGTTGAGGTTAATTAAAACCCACATCTACAAATCTGCCAGAAGTTACTACACCCAGAAACATTTGTTGCCACTCAAATTTTAGACAGAAAAGGCTGTGTTTACCATGCTAGCTTTTCATTTCTCAGAGTGTTCCCACAAAACAAATACTGGTTAGAGCCTTGTTTGATACGGCAACGTTCATATTTACTTTACCATTTAAATGTTATAAACATGTAGGCATTGAGAGACATGATAATAGAATCCAGATTTTGGCTTCATTTAATTTGTAGCTCTGCATATAGTCATCTCATTTTAGATTATAGCCCTGAGTAAACTGTGCTGCTTGTGTCTCTCAGAGTTAAATTGTTTAATTGTGTTGTGTCCCAGTCATCTGGATGTGCTTTGCTGTCCTCAACAGAGCACACATCCACTTGCATCCCACAACCTCATGATCATGTGGTTCATCTACTTTGCCCAGTAACAAAAACAGCAAAGTGGGCCATTTGTATGCAAATACAAAGTTGTAGTTTTCTATCTTTTGCATATTACTGATAACGCAGGTGGAAATATTTTCATGTAAATCTATGCAATATCTCAGATTCCTTGTTGCCTCTTGCCTCTGTCATCAAAACAGGTGCTAATATTAGTTAGTGACCAGCATATTTTTAGAATGACAGTCCAAAACATTGGTGTGTATTACAACCAACAGGTGCAAACTTGGATGCAGTTATATTAAAACTGGCACTGTAGCTCGCAACCACGGAGTATTTATTTTATTTGTTAAATTACGTGTTAAATACAATTGCATGTTAAATGCATGTCTACAGCCTTATAGTCCTACCTACTTTTATAGGTTCCCAGTAAAATGTTTAGTCTGCTTGATTTGATTTTACTTTACTTTTAAGGCTCAATCGAAATTTAGTGGAATTCGGCTTTGGTGGTAAGAAACCTTACTCAGTTCAGCATTACATGTCAGTGATTTTTAATTAGAGTTTAACGTTTACATTGTTTACACTCAATCACTGTCTTTACTGTTTAACCTCTATAAAGAGAAGGGAATGCGGTAGTATCACCTGTAGCTCATAACTTTGTAACCATTGTGCCTGGGACTTTTACAATAAAGCTAAGCGCACATTTCTGCTAGTACCGATAAGGAAACACTTCACTTCCTTTAAAACAGGTGGAGTTTACCAGGAAAGCTTAATTTGTAACTAGGTGTTAACAAAAAACAAAAAGCGTTGATGACTCAACTGTCACATCAGTTAGAGAGTTGAAAAACAGGTCATTATTAGTGGGGACAGGTCTTTGAAAGTCTCTTTGACAACAGCAGATACAAGATAACTGCCTCATTCCAAGATGTAATAACCTACTACAATCCGGCCGACTCTGGCTTGATCTGTTATTAGTCATAGTCTAATAACTTATTTTGTATTTATTGACAGTCTATGCTTCTTCTTAATTTATACACTAATCAGGTATAACATTATGACTACCTGTACAATCTAATGCGATCCAATGCAACAGCTCCGCCATGAATTTTACATAATTATAATTATTTTCAGTTCATAATTTTACTACATGCGCATTATTTTGGACCTCTCATTGCTGTAAATAGATTAAACAGCCACCTTAATAATGCACATGTAGTAGAATTATCACATTTCTGATTGTTTCAACTTAAAAATTGAAGAAAATGTCACTTTGTAAATGTAGATCTCTCTTTTTGATGATTCATGGTAGAGCTCTTTTGTTGAATTGCATTGGATTGTAGTGGTCATAACTGTTTTAACGCAGTTTTTTTGCATCCCATGGTAAGACCAAGTAAAAAAATAAACTGTGAAATAAGTTAAATGATGCTATATTGGGGAGCAGTGGAAGCATGCGGATGGTCTCTGTGGACCATGGGGTAAAGGGGCTGGACAAGGATTAGACTGTAGCTGCTGAGGAACACCTGTCTGTCACTGACGGATCCCCTCCTGCCAAGCCCCAGATGCCTCTTGGAAGCAGAGGGCCCCATCATAACTTCCTCTTCCCCCTCTCCATTAACGCTAATGTTTTTTTTTTGTTTTTTTTTATCTTACCCCATATTCCCTTACTCTGCATGTCTCGCATTCTGGAAAGAGTGCAGAAGGGGAATATGTGGCTGGGACAGTTTAGTTGGATGGCCAGCTGTGTGCCAGCTGTGTGCCAGCGGAATGCTGAGTGGCGTGGAGAAAGGCCTATTATCTCCCACACGCACACACTCTCCCTTGCCTTTCACACCCTCAAACCTGGCCCTGCAAAATCAGGCAGACAGATTCTGCTGAAACCATCACTCCTCCTTATTCATGCATGTGGTCTCCTCCTGCACACGTTGACTCTCTCTCTCTCTCTCTCTCTCACACACACACACACACACACACATACACACTTTTATTCTAAGTGTTGTGCATGGAGTTATTTTCCTTTTCTGCCCCTGTATTGGACACATACACACAAATGCACATAAGCCCCAAGAGCTTCCATGCCATCCTCTATGTGTCACTGCTTCTGACACACAGGACTAAACAAGTCATTAGAGCATGGGTCGAATCATCTATACACATAGTCTTATCTGTCTGCTCTCAGTCAGCTAGCCTATTGCACAGCAGCTGGACTCCTCTCTGTGCTGGTAGGATATGAGCAATTAGCAAGAAAGACCTTTTAGCTCTGCCAACTGATTTGCGGCCAGCTTCTGCAAATGCCTGTAATTCACTCTGACATTTCATCTCCTCACTTGTCACAGTTTGTATTGTGTAATACCACAATATAAACAATAATGATGAAGTAATAATCAAATCAGAGGCAATATAATAATTTTGTTTTCCGCTGCGCCACTGTCCACTAGTTGAACCTGTGGGAGACAGCTGATAAGTGAGTGTTCTTGTGCAGAGTGGAGGTCTCTGGAGAGAGTGGAGGAAGCCGGGGGGAGTCTTCCCCAGTCAGCCCAGGGGAAATGGATGACAGTTACACTACCCTCCGGCCAATTAACTGTCATTCTAGCTGTTGGTTTAACTTGTTGACCTTACCTCTCCTATGCTGTTTGTCTTATCATTTCCGGAAAAGAGGACCTCATCTGTGTATGTAAAGTGGACTGGTGACCTTCAGGGAAGGGGAACAAAGGTCACAGTTCACCCACTGTATTTTTTCTTTAGTGTGACACCAAATATGTCGAGAAGTCTACTGGGAATTTGGGGGCGTAGGAGAAGAGAAGTCCTGTGGGATTGAAAGAGCGCTATCTGTTATTACTTCCAATTACTCCCCAATCTCCCGCTCTATCTACCTGTAAAATGACATTAGATATGCCTGTTCTCATGGCCTTTTACAGATGAAGGCTGTGCTTCTCAGCGATGAGGCCCAGGGGAGCTCGAGGTCCACACTCCTTGCCCTTAAGTCATCAGCTAACTGAGCATATTCACAGATTTGATGGAGCAAATTTTGTAAAGAATGACATGGGTTTTGTCTTTGAGAGGAAGCATGGTCATTAATAGGAGGAAGCTGAATGCGGCTGCCATGTTTGTCCCTGGATGAGCGTGGGTTTGAGGTTCATTTGTGAATAGGGGTACAGTTCCAGTGAGCGCCGCTGTCTTAGCATGACAACAGAAGGGGCGGGTTGTAGTGGCCCTTCTGCAAGGGGAAACAGTGACACAGTGCCCACCCCTCTCTGTTTGTGAGAACGCCACTTTATTGTGCCCAGTTGACACTATGAGACAAAACCTAGAGAGCCTACACAGCTGGAGATGGCAGGGAGCATTCATACTGAATGCTTGGCTTGTTCAGACACTTTTCTGCCCTGTGTCTCATAAGAACCCACTTCCTACTTCCCATCCTGTATTTGACAAGAGAATGGATTGACAGTTTTTCATTATATTTCCTAGATTAAGTCTTTTCATGATGGTGACAAAAATTTCAAGAGGTGGTCTTGTAATTGATAATTATTGTCTGATGATACTGAGATTTATTATGCTCTGAAACACTTGTCATGGACCTACCCAGGTATAAAAAGGGTGGGCTTTAGTTAGGAGTGTATTTAAAATCACAGCATATTCCACAGCATATTTTGCAACGTCGTGTTACAATGTATTGGAAGTCTGCTGATTTATAATAGGGTGACTCATGTTGTTTGACTCTATAATCTAAACTTGTGTAGTCATAGGACATATGATAGAGCATTTATTCTACTTGGCAATTTTGGTAGCTCTAGTTGTTACTAGCTGTCATCTTTAATTTTTCTCTGTGATGTCTTATGGCAACTTGTCTTGACTAGATGAGCAAGATTTCCCAGGGGTAGATGCGAAAGTGTGGACTGAGAACAGAATTTGGCTCAGCCGTCCTCCTTCAGCATGCATTTAGTTTCCTTATTATAGACAAGGCACCAATCTATCCTCATGCCACCACTGAATCACTCTGTCGCCCACTCTTTCATTCTCTAATAAACACTAACAAAACAGATGCATGCATGAATGCACACACACTCGCACACACACACACACACACACACACACACACACACACACACACACTGGTGGTATAGCTCTCACATCTCTCATTTGCATTGCAATGCCATTATCTGCCTGTGAGGTGTCATGCTGGAGTGGCTGACAATATGCCTGACAACAAGTTTATCTAGGCACAAAGAAAAGTTAAGAAGAATAGAGTACTTTCTGTCTCTGGCTTTAACATATATACTTTCGAACTCCCTATGGAGAACGAGGAAGCATGTCACCCAGCCTCATCCTGCATGATAGAATAGCAAATCCATTATTTATATGGCTGGTAAAAACCTGTGGTAAACACTTTGTATAAATAATATTTATTGTTTTAGCAGTGCGCCTTTCATAGTATGGGTTCTATTTTCGTTTCTGTATCCCCCTCCGGTTTTTATTATCTTTATTTAAATAGGCTTATTTTTATTAAATTTACTGTAAATTACCGCACCCAAATGTGTTACAGCAGTCTTGGCCGAGGTTTACTTGGAAACAGGATCTTCACTCTCTGTGGGATTAACCTGGTTACATCTAAATAAAGAAATACAAAGGTTGTGCTGCTTGTCAGTATTCATTAATAGTGGTGGAAATTGGATTCTATGCAGACACATTACTGCAGACTTTTAAGCATGGAGGACTGTGGAGACTACTGGCTGAACAGAAGACAATCAATATCAGGATTTACAACTTAGACACTGGTAGGCATAATCATTACACAACGAAGCCCTCTCACCTGCCGTTATTGACCTCCCTCTTAGGTTTACAGCTGCAGCGAACAACACTTGGCTTGTCTGGTGATGTCATATGTAGTCGTGCATGTGTGTGTCTGGTTTCTAGCAGCAAAGCAAACAGAACCTGTCTGGGTCATGTAGTAATGCACAGTGACGTGAATAGTCCTATCTGTGGTATCCTTGTTTAAATAAATCAGTTGTGGTGGTGTGTTGCAAAATACAGCATGATGATAAGTTGGAGCTGTTGTGCCCATTGCTAGTAAAGTCTCTCTTGTTGCTGTGTTTGCTGATAAGCAGGCTCAGCTCCGGGTGGCTAAACAATTTCCTGTACACTGTTTAGCCCCTACCTAACACTGCTAGTTCTCAAGAACAATGATTAGCCACTGAGCTGCACACATACGTACCACATGAACAATTTGACTCACAAACACACATGCTTGCAGGAATATAACAGGTATGTATTGGATTATATTGTGTATAAATAATAATTTTACATTTTTCATGCATTTATATTGAAATGTCTGACAAGAGTAATGGTCAGTTTCTACATTAATAAATTAACATGGACCCAAGCATGTGAAGGTCCAGTGGCACAGTACACCTCAACTTTGACTTGATTACTCACAATTGAGATGTGCTAAGGAACTGGATAAGTATACTCTGAAGTAGAGTTATACCTATGTATATGCATATAGAAGAACACTCTCAAAAACACTATATCACAATGCAGCCATGAGATACAGAGTTTTATTTAATGTTTGCTAGTCTATTAAAGATGCCTCATGGATGCTTAGTTGGTTTCATTTAGCTGTAAACTGTGAATAGAAATCCAAATCAATCCTCATAATATCCAAAAGAGAGTTTTTAAAGAGTTTCATATTGGCAGCGTGAAGGCACAAAAGTGGAAACAGCTTATAAAAAGAACTTCATATTGGGAGACAGTGGTCTAGGCAGTGATAGGGAGGTGATGGATACAGCCAGTTGGAGGTTGTGAAAATGAACTCAAACTAAAGAGGATGTGGATCAAGGAGAGGGACAGCACCAGTGATCATCGTTAGACTTCCTGCGCACCCCGCCACCCCCTTCATGCCTTTCTTTACATGACCATTATTAAAAAGGAGAGGACTCACTTAATAAAGTCTATTAATCACACCGGTAGAGTCGGTTCATCGGTTCACCCTCTTGCGAGGGTCTCTAATCAATCAAGCTCGCTGGTAATGTATTCATGGGCGATGTAAGAAAGGACTTGTTTGACAGTGTTCCAAGGAGGAAGAATTTATTAAGTTCCCTTCACCACTCAGCGAATCCTGAAGAGTCATGAATACACTCCCACCCTATACCCCACCCTTCTCCTCGCAACCTGGTACTGTGCATAAAAGGGCCTTCATAATATATGAAGTCTGTACAAATATTGGAAACGTCCAAAATATGTCCTCTCATTAACAGTGATGAGTGAAAGCCAGAGTATTGGCATTTGTCAGATATGCTCGGAGTGTAATGGCACTGTTGTACAAGGCCTCTGCTGTGTCGGGTGATGTAGAGACATCACTCTCTTGCGATCCTCTCAAAAGCTGGAGAAAATGTGTCTTATTAGTTCACACGAGGTGGTGAAATTCTGTGCTACACCGCTGACTAATGTACAAAGCTGAGAAAGTGCAGGGCTGATGGTTTTCTGGGCCCCTGTTAGTGACGTGTGAGTGAAGAGAGGGTGTGGAGAGGGGACATCAGTCTGGTAAAATTGTGCAGCTGTTGGAAGCAGCTATGAGGTCTGGTGTTTTTCTGTAAACCCACCCCTATGTTCATCTCCTTGGTAAATGCTTTATAGGCAGATTGACATGGTTAGAAGATGAGGGAACGCTGCATTTCCCTTGAAACTTGTAAAAACATTCCTATAATATTTCTATAAAAAACTGGTCCTATAATTTTCTTTTACAAACTTAAAAAAAAATCACAAATGACTACACTAACTACAATATGGCATGAGTTAGATAAGAGAAGTTAGGAACATACAAATACTGGGGCTAAAGCATGTTTTATAAAGGAGGATGCAGAAAAAAAACTCTTATTGCCTTTGCTTTGTCGTGAGGAAGAACTGAAAGAAGGAACTGCTTGGCTTCAAAGCTGCATTTCCATAATTGCCCTGTAACTTGGGCCTGTCTGAAGGATCTGAAGGGGGCTGTGAAAAGCACAATCTTTCAGCTGGGTGAATGGCAAAAGCCCAAACGCCTCTCCCTCTGGCCTGTCGGCCTGTCGCCCCCTTCCCCACTTGTTGCCTTTCGGATTCAGTCAAAGAATTCCTCTCTCTAACCTCGATCAACAAAAGGCATGAAATCAGTGCCCTCCCTCTCTCCCGCTTTGGCCTCAGAGAATGTCACTCCTTCTGGGCCTTTTGTCCTTTGCTCAGTCCAGGGAAACACAACAACTCCTCTCTCCCTGTGCCCTGGCTATTCTTTAACATGTTGCTGCTGCACTTTCACTTACATTCTCAATAATGAATGTGCCATGAAACATGCAGGAGACACAGAAGTCGCATATCTTCAGCAGGGGTAAAACTGAGCTTTCCACCTTCTCTCCTTTCAGCTCTAGAGTGCAACCACTGTAACAAGTTGCTGTGCAGGCCTGTAAGCCCCTGTATGAACATATGTGGTGTGTAACGATCCCTGCTCCTCCTGCAGTCAGCTAACACACAGGAGCAGTGCTTGCAAAAGGGCAGCCCCTCTTTTGGCCTGGGCAAGCTGGGTGGGGGCGCGGTTAACAGTGGCTCATAAAAGGATTAGTCCACCGCACAAAGACAGTGGGCAGCTTCTAAGCCTGACTAGGTCCACAAAGGAGGTGACATTTGTCTGTCTCAGTGGCAGGAGGAGGTGTGGCAGAGAGGTCCATGCTGGGGGTAGGAGGAGGAGGAGGTGGCACTGGTGGTGGGACTACAATGACAGAAGGGGTGGATGAGGTGAAAACACAAGACTGACCCTCCTTATTTGCAGCAGATTCCTCTTTCACAGGACACCTCTGGCCCCCTCCATTGGGTCGCTCTGGTGTTTATTTACTCCATGGTTTCTCCCCATTCACGCATGGTCCTCTGATGGCTCCATTGGCCAGACCCTTTCAGTTGCCTGGTGCTGCTGTCCACTTTCTCCCAGATCAATGAACACTTCAGAAGACAGATTAAATTTCCTTTTAATGATTCCATCTTTCTCAGATTTTTCCTCTTCTAAATGGCCATTTAGCAGCACATTGCTTTCTCACCCATGTAGCTGCATGTAGTGCAGTCTCAGAGTATTGAGGGCAAAAATCAGAAGGACAACATAAGCAATGTAATTAGATGGGAAATTAATTTATTTGTACAGTGTCAAATGCCTTTGCTTTCCTCTCGTCTCTTACTACTGCAGATATGTGTATTAGTTAGTAAATAAGTAATAGACTGTGAGTAAACCCAACATCTTCTGCTTTATAATGTGGTAAATTTCATTTAAAATAATGCATAATTCACATTTTCATTATTTTGCAGCTGTTTAAGCCTGTAACAACTTCTTTACTTGTGACAATCTTGTCTTGAGTAGATTACCTTTTACTTTTTAGGCAGTTGAGTACTACAGTGCTACAGTGCGCCCCTGCAGACTCTGAGCATTTAACACAGCGTGGACCTCAGAAATAAGAAGAGGAGTCAATGTTGATTATTTCTCATTAGCCAGGAGAGCATCCACTTAACGTGTGAGGAGAGGAGCGACACACCATGCCCCACTGGAAATTGTCCTTGTGTAGCTCAGAGCAAAACGTTAGCCTAATGCATTCCATTTGCTCTTTGTAACCGGGAGCAGGTTGGACATGTATGGCAACATAAGCTGGCATGATTACTTTGTTTCTGCTGAGGCATTTTAATCCCTAATTTCATGCACTGATCAGAGGAGAGGCCCTGAGCTCTAGACACGATCACTGGCCCTTCAGCAGCTTTTCAGCTGAATCCTCATGATCAAGAGGGGGCTTGCTCTGGGCCCCTGAGGAGCAAACATCCTGTGAACAGTGAGGAAATATGCATCCTTATTTATAATAAGGTTCAGTTTGTTCACATGTAGCTATTTGCTCTGTCAGTCCACCTTTTAGTCACATAAAAATATAGCTAAATTTTAATTAAAGTAGTTGGATCACACATATATGTATATTTTTTTCAGATTAAAAACATATTTTATAGGTTTTATTAATAATTAAATGAAAGGGCAATTTCAAAAAGCTAAAACCGATTCTGTTTTTTTTTCCTTTCATTCCAACATAGGATTTCACACACGCACTTAATTTCGTTTGCATTGTATAATTATGAATCATCAATATGAGTGTAATGGTGGGTATTCAAACCTCTTTCCTTCATCCAAAGGAGCTGAAAAGAGTCTACCAAAGAAAAAGCATTACATCAATCAGCTGGCTGATGCCACTTATGAATATGCATGACGCGGGCTCTCGAGAAAGATAATTGATTAGACAGGAAGGCAACATGGTGAGAGGAGAAAAGGCTCCGGAGTTTTTCCCTCGGCTGAGCTGGGGTTTGTTTAAAGCATATAAACCTAGAGAGGACACGGCTCAAGCGAATCAGCGCTTTTCATCTGCCTGTGCTGCACTGAATTGTAGACATTAACAGATATTGTCCGCGGTGACCGTCTGAGCCAAGTCGAGGAATGTGTGACAGATTGTGTGTGTGTGTTTCAATGTAATTATAAATACGAGCGTTTTAAAATTGAAACCACGAATAGAAAATAAAAGCAAAAAACAAATAAAAAAAATAAAACATTACAGAACCAACGTAAAATAAATTAATGTTTTCTTTTTCCTACTTTCGATTTTATGAACTTAGGAAATCGGTTTGTCTTTTAAAATATATGTTTAATGCTTGAAACGCCAGCTTGATAGATACGATGACAGTTTTTAAATAATATCGATCAAAAAAATCTTTCATGTCATTTTTTAAGGCTGGGGAACTCGGAATTTGAAAACAAAGGAGGAAAGGAATATTATGTGAATTTTCATCTAGAGTTTTTCTGTTTTTCCTTCTTCCCTTTCTGCCTTTAAGTTTTAAGTAAATTATTATTATTTTTGTCTCACTTTAGTTTTAAAAACAACATTGTGGTAAGACTGACTGGCTTTTTTTTCAAGTTGTGGTTGGGAAGAATAGGGGATATTAGAAATGAAAAATAAAAATATTAGACAGTGTATAAATATACTACATTCTATGTTTTTAGTAGCTCATGTTTTAACTGTTTTGTTGTGTTGGTAAATGTGAATAACTTTTATGCCAAGGTTTGTACCTTATGACCTCAACTGAAAATGCCTGTTTGTCATTAAATAAATATTTCTGAGCGTTGCACAAATAAAAACAATAAAAATAATACTAAAAATAAAACAGCAATTTAAAGCATTAAAATGAGCCTGTTGATTCGTTTTGATGATACACTGCGTTTGCAGGCTGCATCATAAAATCACAACACTCAGGCTTGAAAACGTTGAAAATGTTAGAAGGGAATAATACTGCAACAGATTTACAAGATTAAAATGTTACTATCGGATTTCATTTAACAGCAGATGGTTAAATTAAGAATGGGGCAAAAAACAGCCTGAGACTCCATGAGGAGAGAGAGAGAGAGTGTGTGTGTGTGTGTGTGTGTGTGTACAGATCATGGCCTACTGCAAGTGACTGTAGAGGGAGCTCCAACACTAAGTTTACATAAACTTCCTCTGATAAGGGCGCACACATGCAAATGATCACATCACGGGCTAGCACAATAAATGATGTTATTATTAGTTATACAGCGACGGTGTATTATAATTACACTAAAGATCAGCGTTAGTTAGGAGCAAAAGGCAATTACAAATTAGACATGATGAAATCTGCGTTTCACTGCAAAACCCAAAATCCATCTTTACGATCAAGTGAACCGCTCTAACCAAGTACAAACGATCCTTTAACAGTCATTCATTACCTAAAGTCTCTTTATAGACCAAACAATTTCAGATGAAAATTAATGAATTATTCATTTTAATGCGACCGCTACCCCTCTATAAGGGTAATCCCACAACATTAATATCCAAATGTATGCCGCAACACTGGATAATTAGCCTTAAGTCCCTCCACTATAAAAATGTGATAAATCCCTCTCGATTATTTACTTGTCACTGCCGAGGATGGAGTCTGCGCCTCAGGCTGCCCACTAACACACATACAAAAACCAAAGCAGTGCAATTCAAGCAGCAGTGCACAATAACAGCCACCATCAAAAGCAGCTGTCAAAATACCTCAGCCAAAAAGCAACAATTTCTTAAAGTTGCAGCAGTTCATTTATTAGCCAAAATATAGACTTTCTTGTACAATTTGGTTCACAAGTATGTACATATTCTTAACTTTATATACAAAACATTTGAACATCAAATCCTCACAGAACTTACAAAAAAAAAAAATACTCACAAACTACAGGTTCATACATTATTACATTAGCAGTTTTACACAGGACATGCTTACAATGTAAGTATACAGAGATGTATTATTATTATTTTACATTCCATATTAAAATTAAAAGAAAAAAGAGGACGGGTGAGGGGTTCAGAGGAGAGAGCCGAAAGAACCATCGCTGCGTCTAGTTGGTTCTGAGGCCTGAAATACACAGGGGTAAGACAAAATAAAAATAAAAAATGTAGCCATTAAAAAAAACTAATAATAGCCTCATGAAGAGCTAAAACACAAAGTGATATAAAAGTGACAATTGCCTTTCAAAAACCAGCCTGTTCTGAATTTGCATTGAGCTCATTTGCATGACCAAACAAGTTAGTGTAACACAGGCCCTGACGAAATAGCACAAGCGCGCACACACACAGGGATAAAAACAAATCTTAGAACAAAAGCTAATTTGGGTAAATACGGCTTTAAAAAAAAAAACAGAAATGTGATATGGCATCAAAAAGAAAATTCCCAAATGTCATTAAGTGACAGCCTCACTATCTTTGAACTGAGCTCGAAAGCTGTTTAACAACTTTTCCTCTGCATTCAAGGCACTAAGATCTCTCGGAAAAATTGTGGCAACGAAAATTAAAATGTACTAAGTAAACTGCCTATTATAGAGCCCGTCCTGGGTGTTGGTTTAATTGGTGGAGGGATTTATGTAAACCATTAAATACAAACACGTAGACCTCAAGCTTTGAGGACGTAGCAATACCAAATATAGGAAGATATGGGGCAAAAAAAACATAAAAACTATTTTCATCCAATTCAGTATTTTCTTAATTGCTTTCAGATGATGTTTCCATAACGCTCTCAGACCTTTTTCAAAGCAGCCACACACACACACACACACACACACACTCACTCACACACTGAACTCTGTAAGCTATAAGACAGTAACACTGTTCATCTGTGGCCTAAAGAGAAAACAAATCCATGAACAGGCAAATGAGGTGTAAAATAATAGAAATGAATGACTGGACATGGACTAGTGTCTTTGTTTTTGAAGTAATTTATACATGCGCGTCTCAGGGACGGGGACATGTACCTGTGACTGGAGTCTCTGAACTATGACTCTTGTCTTCCGTATGCCTGCTGCTGTACAGGGCCAGGCCGGTGGCAGTGGCCTGGTTTGCCAGTCCCAGATAATGATTAGAGTTCAGTAAAGCCAGCTGATGCGCTGAGAAGGCTCGGTTTGTCCAGTTCTGGATTTTTCCAACGGGACAAGAAGAGATGAGTCTATGGGGGGCGATTATGGTCTGGGCGGCCGGCGCTGCAGAGTTGCTGACGTTCATTTGTGGGGATTTGCGCGGATTGTCAGGGGCCGTGGCTGTCTCTGCCAAAGACCAGATCTTTGGCTTCTGGGCTGGGGCAGGGTTGTTTTCTGAGGGCGGCGAGTTAACGGACACTGGGTTCAGTTTGAGTTGTTCACCGTTTGGTTGGGACGCTTTGATGTCCAAAGAAGAGTGGTGATGGTGGTGGTGGCTGTGGAAGTGCTCTCCTGCTCTCTCTACGTCTTTGCCATCTTTCCCCACAGCCTTTAGAAACCTCTGGTCGGGCCCTTGTAAATCCTCATAGCCGTCTGAAATCTCAGAGTCACTCCTCACGTCTAGTTTAATATCTGAATGCAGGTCGTCCTGGTCGTCCAAGTCGTCCTTGTTCTCAATATTTTCCGTGTCGATGTTCTCCAAGTCGATCTCCTCCTCGTCCTCCCTCTTGTCCCCCTCCTCCCCCTCGTGATCGCTGCCGTAAACATTCCCCTCTTCGTCGGTGCGGTTCCGAGGGGTCCATGTCATCTTGTTCTCCTTCTTTAACCTCCTCCTGGCGTTGGCGAACCAGGTGGACACCTGGGTGAGGGTCATTTTGGTGATGATGGCCAGCATGATCTTCTCGCCCTTGGTTGGGTAGGGGTTCTTGCGGTGCTCGCTGAGCCAGGCCTTCAGGGTGCTGGTGCTCTCCCTGGTGGCGTTCTTGGGTCTGGACGGGTCACCGAATTGATATTGGCCATATGGATAAAAAGCAGGGTGATGGTGGGCAAACCCTGGGTGCTGGACACCGGGACTGTCTTTCAGTTCATACTGAGCATTCTGCAAAGACAAAGAATCAAAGAGTCAGACTCAGACTCATCATCACGTCCCAACGTTGGACAAACACATTTAGAGTAATAAAACAATAAAGTCATTATTAAAGTAAACACCTACAATTCGGTGAAGTTTTTCTTTAACAACTTCTTTTTTTGACAACGTCACGAGCTTCACAACTGAGCGAAACATTTAACTCTTTAATTTACCAAATTGGAAAATCTTGCGAGGAAAAGGCTTCACTTTCACGCACTTCTACCCACCTACTAGTCTACCTGTAAACTTCCCACAGAACATCACATCATTTCAGTAACTTGTTTTCTCACTTTCCCATAATTATATGCTAACAATAAGTCTAGAACGCAACGCGTTAATGTGTCACTTTTTAACCACTTTTAACTGAAATTCTCAAAAGATTCCGCGACAAAGTTCACCACCGCGCTCAGACGCAAAATGTGCCAAAGAATCAAAAGCTCGTGTCGTTTATTTATTTTATTTTTAAGAGTGCCATAAAAGTTGTGGATGAGTTAAGACAGAGCGGAGTTACTCACCAATTGATTGAAAATTGATATATCGTTAGAGTAGGGGAGAAACGCTCCGTAGCCCTGCGCTGCTGCGGCGAAAGGAGATCCATACATAGTGGAGAGGACGTTGGAGAGTGCGCCGGACGGACTGAGCTCTGTCCCGGCCCGGGCATTGCTGGCGATCCCCTGGCGCTCTGTTGGGTATATCGGTCGGATGTACTGATATCCCAGCTGAGGGAAAGACATGGTGGTAGGAAAAGGGGAAAAAGTCTGCTGCAATCACACAAAGCAAGGGAATTGCCTCGATATCCACTTTTACAGTGTGAGCATGTGAGCAACAAAAGGCAAGCAAGCAGGGGAAGTCTATATTTCCTCGGGAACAGCCAGTGTAAACGATCCGGTTGCGCCCCTGATTTCTTCCTCTTCTTCTTCTTTCCACCCTCACTTCCCTATTGATCTGGATGGACTAAGGTCAGGTCCTTACAGATTGCTTTAGATTATTGGGACTCCCTTGCTCAGATTGACATTTCTAGTCGTTTAGAAGCCCCTCCTATTTCTCAGATCTCACCCCTCTCATACACACCACACACCAAACAGCTCTCTCTCTCTCTCTCTTTTAGCCCTCCACCCCCCACACCTCTCTCTCTCTCTCCCTCTCTCGGATAAGTGCACTGACGTCGCAAGCTCTTATTTGAATGGGATTTCAAATCTCATTTTATGGCTCGCCTATCGATATCGTTTGT
>OMLM01005321.1:24930-36300 GCA_900302695.1 Helostoma temminkii | reverse complement strand
GGGGGTGGGGGGTGGTGTGACTGTGGTTTTCCAGGAGCAAGGTGTGGTTCCTTTTGTTTCAACAATAGGCTCTGGGATCTTACCCAGTTTAACCATAGGGATTCTGGGAAAAACTATTATTTACCCTACAGGTTAGCAGTGCCAGTGTGACGTGCTTGTCTGAGGCCAAGACTTAGATACTGTACATTTACTGTACATAATTCATGGTCAGTGAAGACCTCATATATTATTAATCAAAAAACATGGATTAAAAAGCTAAGTCATAATCACTACTCATATCAGGACCAACTAAGTAACAGAACTTAATAATATGCTAGTCATCCGATACTTTAATTCACTCCTGAGTCATATAAATCTTATCAAAATATTCTTCCGGTTAACCCATGTCTTTGTTAGAGCTTAGTAAAATACCTCATCACATTTCACTGCCTGTAGCATAGAGGAGCTCAACTCAAACAGGCTGAAATTATCAGCTAATGTTGGCTTAACTCACGTATCAGACGTGCAAAAAGAAACTGCAATACATACATTCAGAAAATGTGTTTGAGGTCATTTCCAAGTGCTGTCTCCATTAGTGACTCAGCAGTCAGTAAAGAAATGCAGCCTTCGTTATAATTAAGTTATGAGAGTCTTGAAAAAGACTCTGGAATTACGAATCACTCACACAGTAAAACATGTCTTACGACATTACTGGAGATGTATGGTACTCTATTATAATTGGGTTGTAATGTGACAATTTTATCCATATGTCTTTGATCACTTTTGCAGTAGTGTGCTTCCCTTTGGCTTTGGCTTTGGCTGCATTTACATCCTGTACAGTATTTGTCTTGCTCTGTTCATCAGAAGGCCAGGTCAGGCTGGATTAGCACCCATGGGTGAGGATCTGTTGGCTAACGCGCTGTTATTGATTTCTCTATACTTGTAAATGAGCATGTGCTGGATGGGTATTAGCTGTTGGCTATGCACAGTCAGTGGTGATCTGCTGAAGTTCTGCACTGTTTTGGTTTTACCCAGAGGTGAAAATAGTTTTACAGTCAATGATGAGCATGTTTCAAGTATCTTCATTGGAAACCAACATCAGTTGATACTGTGTTCAGACTGGCAGGTGTTAGGTTGAATACTGTGTTGGCCAGACATTAATTAAGCAACTTTAACACTAATAAATAGTTACTAATAGCATCCCATCCTTCCATTAGTGTATCAGAATGATAGAGCAGAGTTATTATCATTCGTCATTACATTATAAGGTAAATTAACCGGTGCTTGCCAAGCTACTTTGTGATCAACACTAGGAGGAGAGCTGCAGCCTCTTAGGTGAACACTAATTTCACACTGAAAGATCATGTTATGAGTTTCTGTATGCATATCCTTGCTTATCCTGCTGCTTTTAAAGATAAAAAGTAGAAGTATGATAGAAATTTACACTTTGAAAATGCAAGCTGCTAGGTTGCAATACTGACATGCATCTAGTCTTAAATGTAGCATGTGTGTGAGTGAGGCTTGACTGTCAGAGAGTTTTCAGTTGAATATCTATAATTACATTTCAGATATCTAGCTTTGTATTTTGTAATTTTAGTGAAAATTACAGGATACAAGATATCTGCAGTTGCATTCTGACCAGCAAGAATATTCATTTAGATATGCTGCAGTACCATTATTTCTGTGTCCTCAGTCGTGATTCACGAGAGCTGGAGGTGGGAGAGGGAGATTCGCATAATCTCCATGGCAGACCAGAGGACATGTCTCCAGCAATATATAAAACTGTCCTGCTCACACGTGAACACAGCAGATGCAGCGTGATTCACACTCAAACAATTGTTTTTGTTTATTTTTTTATTGATGGGCCGCACTGCATGACTGGGTTTGAATGTGGGTTTTGGCAGACACACTCTGAATCTTTTAATGGTACACAGTATCGACCCATTTTCATCCCTGGGATTACCCAACAGGATGGTTACATACTTTCATTCTCCTCCACTGGGAAAAAAAGTCCTTCAAACTTTGAATTTATGAAACCTTCAGAAACCAAATAGATGAAAGCAGAAGTACACGGACATCAAAGTAGAACCCAGACTGTAGTTCTCTGTCCTAACTGGCATCTTGGAGATGACATCAGTGACCTAAAACAATCATCTCTTGTTTGTGCCTAAGCCTCACAGCAGCGAACACAACTGACTGAGGCTGTGGTTGTGATGGTAAAATTACTTCAAGCTATATAGGACAAATGTTACTCTAAACTTTGAAGTTTATAATCCAAATTAGATATAAAATTACATCTGTCTTTCTAATTACACATAAAGCTGCTTAGACACTGTTCTAATCACCTGAGGGAATAGGACCTGAATAGGACCCACTTAACACCAGGTTCCAAGACCTGGTGTTAAGTGCAGGCTTCAGTTAAATACCACTGGATCTTATTACCTAGCATGTTGTGAATAGGAATGAGGAGGTTCCAGTGGGATTAAAATGAGGTGTTGATGGTGCTATAAAGATGTTTCTACAACACAAGTGTCTTTACTGAAAGACCTTTGGTAGAGAATTCATCAGTTGGAATGTTTTACCACTCAGATTCACATGTTATTTAAACTACAGTATTTTTTCCTGTTGTCTCCTGGTACTACTTGCTGCTGAAATAATGCTGCCTTCCAGTGAACACTCATTCACAAATTAGTGAATAAGAGTCAAAGTCATTCAGGCGTCAGATTTGCAAAGACATTTACTGTCCACAGTGGGATCAACACGGGAGGACAGGAAGAACCCTGAGTTTGGACACAGCAGTCTGCCACCTTGTGGTTGACTTGTACTGGAACAGTTTGGCCTTCAGTGAAGGGATACAGTGCAGTTAAGAAAAAACACCTTTCCGGGGTCAATAAACATTTTGTCGCTAGGTCATTCAGATAGTTATAGTAATACAAGTTTCAACCACCAACACTTTCCTGCCACCACCAAAATACAATGAAAGATAACAAAATTTCACCACCAGAATCAATTACTTAATTACTTTTGTTAAATGATCTATATCTAATTTCAGATGGCTTTCTGAGAACCAAAACAAACTCAAGACCATGAAACTTTTTTTTCTGTAAGAGTATTTAACTTTGCTCCTTCCCTCTCCCATCCTGTTTCTGCAACTACATATTCCTCCGAAGTAGAGTAATACATAAACATATCAACTGATGTTGGCACTGAAAGGTATTAAACATCTCAGTTATATTGATACTAACACTAACAGCTACACTAAATAAGAATAATTTATATATATTGTAAGATACACAGAAATTTATATTAAACATTTTCAAAGTGGCCTAATCACAGTATAATGTTGTACAATTTTACAATGTACTGTGAATGCACAATGAATTTATGATGTAATTATTACATTTTTTTTATTATTAACATTCTTCTGGTCAAAACTGGGCACCTTTATCATCCAAATGCAGCTTGACACTGGCAGTTCATTCAGACATTTAAGTGTGTTATGCTTTATGTTAATAGTTATAAAATATCGTCTGCGCTTACTGTGTGTTTTTGTGCTGGCCTTGAGTGTCCAAGATGTACTTTAAATGGCCAACATTCCTGCAGAGGACTGCTCAATTATTCATTCTGGAGAGGCTATGATATGATACTGATATTTGCTCACCCATACATAAAGTGTACACTCACTAAAGCGTTAAGGAGTAAGAGGTGAAGATTTCCTTGGTATAAATTAGTGTAAACGAATGCAGCCCAGTATTAGTATGGGAGTCATCCACAGGCTGTTCCTCATGTTATCAGTACTCACTGTGACAGGATCAGAGAAAGGATTCCTCTTCTGCTGGTGTAAATCTTCAAATCTTCACACACATGCACTCGTAATACTGAATTACAGTATACTATACTATATATAAGCCTCTTGCCCTCACACAGCTTTGTTAATGGTGCAATAAAACAAATATAATGGAAGCGTCAGCTATGAATGCATTGGCATATTTATCATATTATACTTTGCATTCTGATTCACTTATGAAAGTCTCTTTGTGTTTCTAAGCATATTACTCAGCTTGAGAAATGTGTTGTGTGCAAACTAGACTGAAAGAGTGTGTGTGTCTTCTTTACATCTACATCTTCGTGAACCTCAGCTGCAGTTTTAGAAGAACTACAACAGCTTATTAAATGTCATCTTATCTTAGATATACCTTACTTTGCTACTCATTTGTCCAGCAGGTGGCACTTTTTATTACATGTGCTGGTGGGCTCAAAGGGGTTTATTCTGGAGAGTCGTTGCTGCTTCTGGAAAATGTGTTTAGTTTCCCACACCCATCTTAAATACTTCTTCATAGTGAAATCCTTGTGCCCCTTACATTACAGAGCTCTCCCTTCTTTCAGCAGACTGTGTTTTACACACAATGAATGAGTCTATCAGACAGAATTGATGACATATAACAGATGGGACCTTTATGTATTTCTCCATTACATGATATGTCGGGGAAGAGTGCTGACACCACTGCCTAGAATTTTGAAAATCAGCCATAGCAACCATGTGGGCAGATCCAAACAAGCAATAGCAGCAATGTATTTGTTTCTGTTGTGGATATCCAGAAGAGGGAGCCAGTCACAGTGCATGACTATGGTCCATGGTTTTACTATTATTACAACAACATTGCAGCATGATTGCACTATACTGGAGCAGTCTAGTCCAGGCCCTGGCTAATTGACAAATAAATGTTATCAGCCTTTAAGCTGGTGATGAGCAACTCATTCACTGACCTACAGTTGCTGTGTTAATTAGTGTGGAAGAAGGTGACGTAATGTGTTTGAACTGAACATCACATGCAAGAATCAGATGTTAAATGTTCTAGAAGAGGGAGTTTTGGCGGTGAAGCCCTTCATAGTCTGACGACACACAAATCGGATTCAGTCATCGATTATATAAACAATATAACTTTCATTCCATCAAAATCCATAAAAAAATAAGTCTTATTTTTAGACGGCGTTGGATAGAGCTGTAAATTCTCCCAGAGTAACAGCTGTCATCTTCCTCAGTCGGACCATCATCTAGCTTGCTTTAAACACCTGCTTGTGTGTGTGTGTGCACAAGGGTGTTTGCTTCCTCCATTTTTTTTTCCAGCTGTAAGCTTCAGCATTTCTTTGACACCTCAGTATAAATCATGTGCTATGATTTCTGAAAACTGGCAGAACAGAACAGAACAGTGTGAAAAAAACATGTATAATGTAGCATTGCCTGTCTTAAGAATCAATGCCACTAGAATATTAAACAGAAGTAAACATAAACTGACCAGCTTGAAAGCTCTAGTCACCGGGGACGGCAAATAATGGCCTAAATTATTATATTATCCAGAAAAAAAATTAATGCAATGTGAAACATCCTGCATTTTCCGTGTGTGGCACATATAATGCAGAGGACATCTTTAATTTCACACCTTTGTTTGTTGTGTGCCATTTATCCTCTGGGACCATTCACAGGCTAAGTATCAAATGAAGTGCAAATACACACACACACACTCACACACACACAAGTCATGAGTGAATAAACAGTACCCGCATGTTAAGGGATTCACACATTGGTACATGCGCCCACACTTAAATCCTCTGATGTGCTGGTGTAAGAAAAAAAAAACTGCATTCACAAGTATCCTTATTCTCCTTAATGCACCTGTTCAATAGTGTTGAATGATGTTTTGCTCTACACATGTGCACACACACACACACACACACACACATTTCCACATACTTGGACTCCTTCTTTCGTCAACGTTTTTCTGACTCATTCACATCACAAGATCACGAGCCATTTAAATAAACACACGTCATGAAGCTAGATTTGGTCATCCAGCTGTTTGGGAGTGGACAGAGAGCAAGAATGATCCAGCAAGTGTCTTGTGACAACATTAAGCGTTTCCACGCGGGTCACTGCTCTGAGTGTTTGCGTGTGTGAAGATGCGGTTCTGCAATCCAGTGCCAGTGAGTTTAAGTAATGGCTGAGGTGCCAAACGTGTAGTCTTAAACATTAGCCAGCAGCCAATACTGCTGTCAGGATGATGTTTAACCGGACACATTTGGGCACAGGCTTCACCTTATAGTTCTGTTCAGTTTTATCTGTCAGAAGCTTCTCTCTCTCTCTCTCTCGGTTTACGTCAGCGTTTAGCTATTTAATGCTGCCTCAGGAGGGGAGTTATGTTTACTGTGCTCTGTGCCACCACCCAATTTTTCTTTGTTTATCCTATTTTGGCCTTTTGAGAAGCCCTTGTCTATGCTGCTTTATGGCTGACATGTACTGCTCATATATTTTGTACAATAATAGTTTGAAAAGAATGCGACAAATGCACATATGATTGCTAATATGCCCTGAAATACTAAATGTTTCCACATGTACTAGTTCATTTAATTGATCATTGTATTTGAATTGTAATGTAATCAATATAGTAAGGGTAGAAAAAATGTGCCTGAACTATTAAGAAAACATAGTGGACATTCAGTGTGTGTCTAATTCTAGTAGTAGAGTTTCCTACACACACACAAGCACACACACTTCTGCAGCAACAGAGACTTTGGAGTGGACTTATCGTATTTCCTCTCAGGAAAGTGTCCTGGCTGATGTCAGTTTGGCCTTGGCCAAAGAAATTTCTGATAGTCGGGGTGAGCTACAGGGATTTTCCTTTTATTGTACTACAACAGACTGGTGTGCAAAAAAGCATAGAAATAGTCCCGGGCTATTATCGTCTTTATACTTACCTCATCATTTTTATGAGGCGTGTCAGTATAAGAGCCCTCAACAGGATGTACAGTAGTTTTAATATTCCAGCAGTCTTGTAGCTTTAACCACAGACTTTCATATCTCTAAAATGGTATTAATCGTGTTTTCTACAACTTAATAAAATCACCTTGTGTGAATTTATCATATATTGGCACAGCAATCAAGCAGCTACATTTAATTAAGATGACCAATGAAGTCTTGGCATGTGTAGCAGATGGGAACTTGTTTTTCAGCTATAATTTATTTTGGTCTGGACTGTCGTCATCTTTGCTGGTCAGGGGAGTTTGGCGCTCTGTTGAATATTCAGTGGCTGCACAGTGATGTTCCTGGTGGATGTCAAGGGCATATCCACACTGCGACCTCCTTTGAATGTATTCATCGCTCTCAAGCAGCAACTCTCCCAGCAACTGGCTGAAAAATAACAACTGCTAGCTGGAGTGTGTTACTGCCACACAAACAAGGTGGGCAATTTCTATTTAAAAATGCTGCAGCGACTGGCTGCTTCCATTTTATGTAGTATAATTCAATTAGGCTGTAAAAATCAATAAATAAAAAGCAGTATTTGTAATAGTAAGACACCACTGAGGGCTCTATTTTAAATAAAAAAACTTTGGAATTTTCTGCAGCTTTTATTCATTTTCCAGACAATGTGGTGCTTAATGTTGAATAACTGATATACAAGTTTCCCATTTACAAACAGGATATAGACACAACGAGAGTGAACAAAACAGAAATATATATTTTTTCTATATATTTGAATCCAGTAAAGTTTTAGGGTTAAACAGCAGACAGAGCCCCACATAGGTCATCAAAATGTCAAATGTGTATGAAGGGAAAATATATAATTCCTCAGACATTTGTTAGTGTCGCTGATGACGGCTCGTACTCTGTTTTTATAATTTGTATCTGTCACAGGCGAAGCCATGCTGTTGACTCATGACTCACTCCTTTTACATAGATTTCCTCATCAGTGTTTTATCTACCACGTGAACCGTGATTAGCTATTGAGAATAAGATCTGTTGGCATTTCAGTGACTCATTGAATTCCAGCGTGAAATAACAGCTAGTAGCAATCTTAACACAAACTTATCTGTAGAACCATTCATGCATTAGGGTCATGCGAATCCCTTTTCCACACCCATTGATGTTAGTGTACAAAAGCAGTGCTAGCAGTATACATTTTCTATTGTTTTCTAGCAGACCAAGTTAGGAGCACTGAAGTAACCATGTTCTGCATATTAAGTTAACATATATGTATATGGGGTAAATGCCATTGTTTACCATATAAATATACCAGACACTAGATAAAGTTAGATGCAGTGACACAGTTTTCATTATTATAGCTCTGTACACCACCACAATGGATTTGAAATAAAACTGTATGACATAAATTGTATGACAACAACAAGACAAGTGTGCTGCAGTGTCCCTGTGCAGTCTTCTTATCATCCATCAAAGTCTAATTCATTTGAAGTGTTAGAGAGCCTTATACTGGTGCTCTGCTTTCCTTGCTGCTGTGCTTGTGCTTGCCAAGCAGCACCCACTGGGTGTGTGTCTGCTGGTCCAGTCTGTGTGTCTTTAAGAGGAGGGGCCTGACATTTATATTAGTATTTCAGAGCCAGGCTATGAGAGGGTATGGCATAGAGAAGGGGGTGTGTTTGTGTGTGTGACTCTGGACTGTGGAATGAAGTTGAGACCAGTGGAGAGTTCACACACAGCTAAGAGAGCAGACAGAGAACAGCACAAGCTGCTTTGCACACATCCAGGCAGACAGAGGAAAAAGCTGACCTAAAAGGAAAAGGGAGAAGCACACAAAGAAAGAGGAGGAGGAGGAGGAGAAGAAGAGGGGGACCGCACCAACATGGCCATGTATGAACCTGCCTACCTGCCTCCGAACGCCGAGGAGCAGGACTTCATCCAGGCTTATGAAAACGTCAGGGAGAAGTATAAAGGTAGGCACTTGCGTTAGGGTGATGAGCTACTGTACTGCAAGACAGTGATGGAAGAGCTGCATGTCTGTCATGACTATCATTATGTCTGTGTTTGTGTTATTATTAGACTCTGAACAGGTGCAAACATGTGACTGCATATGCACCTTACTGTGCTTTTCATCGTGTTGGGTTCTGTGTGTGTGTGTGTGTGTAAGACAGCAGCAGCATTGCACGCTGCATCCCTCGACTGTGGAGTGTTTTATTGATTGGTGCACATGTTTGCTGTCACTCTTCCACGTTGCCTCCCTGAGTGTGTGTGAGAGACTCTAGAGTGGATTTACAGGAGTGCTTCACTTTGATATATGACCATAGCAGCAAACAGGCCCAGCTGACCTCTGACCTCCGTGAGACGAAGAGAAGGGCTTAGTTTTATTTGGAGGGCTCTGATGATTGTTAGACTGTGTGCAGTCACAACAGAGGACAAGTGCTGCCGAGCAACAGTGAAATTCATTAATGCACCTGAGGGAGTTCATGCTTTTCTTGAGAAAGTTTCATCTCATTTTATCACTTTTTCCCTTTATATCATAGAGAATGCATAAAGCACAAAGCTCAGCATTCCCTCACTGGATTATTTTACAGCGTTTCCTTTCTTTGGAAGTCTTCATGTAGTACAGAAATGAAAATGAAGACAGAGGGAAAGATTGAGTGATGAACTTGAGTTAGTTCCAGCAGGTGAAAGCAAATCCACATCCAAGCGATGTAGCCCCAGTCATCTTTTTGCCAACTTTCACTTTCTGTCGGGCGATGTCAGCACCAGTTATAGATTTCATTAGGTTTCATCCCTGCCTTATGCCATATATTCACATTCTTCCACTTTTCCTTCCAATAGATGTTTTAACGGCTGCGTGTTTCTTCTGGTTTTTCCAAATGAACATCAGGAAGAGGAAGAGTTCCTCTAAAAATATTGCCCCGGTTTTCTTTTTTTTCTCATTGTGAGAATCTGGTGACTGATTTGTGCTGAATCACTGTTGCTTATTTTCTGTGGATCAGCATGTTTGCATGTTTGTCTCTGTCAGTAGGTCTTTAGCCATCTCATATCTTTCTTCACAAAGTAGGCTTTGCATTGTAGTTTTTACATCTGTATCAGTAGCTATTTTTAGATGTTTATATAATTACTGTAGACAAACAAAACAATTGCCAAGAATATTATATTGGTAGCTTCTTCTGGCTGCTTCATTGTGTATCAGTAAGTCGGATTTAATAATGAATTTACAAAGGCAGAAGGCTACTTCACTTCTATTAAGTCAAGCCATACCAGAATGACCAATTTTGGCAACATTATTGTGAAAAGAGTGAAGTTACTTCCTGAATATAATCAAAAGTATAATCTCCTTGGCAGAGAAGGAAATACCAACAACTGATCTTATCAATGATGGTATTGCATTCCACTGAAATGAACATGGTGCTGTGTGTGTGTCAGATCTCTGTGCTGTTTGTAATATTTCTCTACCAGGAGGTAATGGGAAGCAGGAGCTGGCTCTGTGGCAGGTGTTTATGTTCCAGACGTTCCTCTGTGTTCCTTCCTCATCAGCTCAACAGTGTCTGTGCTCCTCTGAGGTTCTGCTCTCCTTATTAAGGCACATTGATGACACAGCCAATCAGAGAGCTGAAGAGAACTGAATCATCACTGCTGCATTTCTGTAGAAAATAGAAGGTTTTAGGAAGATGTTTTTTAATTGTGGGCACTCTGAAGTATTCGGGGTAGTATAGGTTGTGTTTATGCTGATGTACTTGAAGATGCTTGATAATGGAAAGTATTTGGTTCATAAACATCCATCAGTATGAATGTTTGTGCTCCTGAGAACTTTGTCCTTGCAGAAAATAACTTCCCGCTATCCTACATACCTGTCCTTGTCCATGTTCTCCTCACATTCACCCAGCTTTATCTTGAAACACAGGCTGTGGATATTTTCATCTCTAACAGATTTGTTTTATGTTTGAAGCATACAATATTATACATCACAAGCACTTCTATGTTGGACATTTTATATAAAAGGACTGGGTGATCCATTTTATAATGTACACTCATTTGGATGACTGCAGCCAACTGATATGTAAGAACTAAATGTTAGAAAGCTGTCCCATGGTATCTTCAATGTGCTGCCATGCAAAGAGATAATTTGACTATAATCAACCATGCCTTCTAGATAAAGAGCCACACCTGCAGGTGTGGGTGTTTGACTATCTGGATGCTTTCTGTTGATTCTAATTTGTTGGTTTCCTCAATAGCATAACTTGTGTTTCCATATTTCCTTTGCATTTATGAATCATAGCAAAGATGTTGTTGTTACCACTGTCTTTACTGTATCCATTTTAGCCATGCTGCTGTAGCTAGTGGCATGCAGTAATGCTAAATAATACTAATGCAAATGAACATAGTGAACATTAGATCTGCCAGACATCATTACATTAGCTTTGCAAGTGTGAATATGTTACCATGCTGACATTAGCATTTACCTCAAAGCACCTCTGTGACCAGTCACAGAGTTGCAAGTTGTCTAGTTCATTTCTGGGGGCTTCAGGCTATGTTCATCTGATGGCAGATAAAGAAAAGAAGCAGTGTAACGGCTACAATTTCCTACCAGTGTCATTACTTGATTAAACTACACTAATGTCTTCTAATTG
>OMLM01005321.1:1694-22300 GCA_900302695.1 Helostoma temminkii | reverse complement strand
TTTTTTTTTTTTTTTTGACAGGAAGTGAGTCATCAGTTAAATGATAATCCCTGATTCATACAATTTTGGCCATGATGGCAATATGGGATGTAGCAAAATCATTAAAAGACGGGGCAATAAACATAAACAAGAGGGTAAAACAGTTTATAATGCATTAACTTAAACCTTTATCATTATCTCACTAATTTTATTTCATGGAAAAAGAAGAAAGGAAGATCTGGTAAAGCCTGAAGATGCTTGTAGACCATAAATATATATATATAAAAAGTCAAGTTGTGATAAAAATCTAGTTTGCTGTGTTCAGTATTTTCCACACATTGCTAAGTTATAGCATTTCTAAGTACTGTGTCTTATTGAGCACTACTCTTTTTAACATCATGGTCCTGCTTGAATGTCTAACATTGCTGAGTCACACAGTTGTGTATCTGCACAGCAGTCCTGTGCTGATGATCCTATATAATTTGACATCTTGTTTGTGCTCAGTCTGCATTATAACTTCTTAACTAGCAGCTTGACTGGCAGCCGTCACTTAGCGGTGACTTCATGCATCACTTGCCACCACCAGACTTTTCAGTTTGCAGCATGCCACTGTTTGACTTGTGCTTTCAGCCTTGCTGCCTTGCTGCTCTTTTTACACAAACCAGGAGCGCTGTGGTATTTAAGCGTTTACAGTTTCTTCCTGGTTTTTACAAGGGCTGCTACACATGGCTTTGTGGCTTGGGAAGAAAAACTATGTGGAAAACACATTTGTGTGGAAAATACTGAGGTTGTAACACCTGGGTTGTCTGACACAAAGTCTCTCAGTGTCTCCACTTCTTTGTACTACAGGAGTGAGATGCTTTATTAGGCCCAGTATTAGTCTGGGATTGTTGCTGCAAGGCTTCAATGAGCTATGAAAATTTTACAGGGAAAACAAAAACATCCTGATGTACTATAGCTCAACACACACACACACACTTGCAAACATGCATACCATCGTTGCAACATACTACTGTAAATGGAAAGGCCTTTTAATAAGGGGAGGATTCACCACCTCCAAAATAGAGAGAACATTCCTCCCCCTCATTTCCCACCCGTCTCCTTTCAGATATGCTTAAAACTGGAAGTTTTTGTGTGTGTGCTGGACACAGTATGATATAAAGATAGACAGAGAGAGAGAGAGAGAGAGAGAGAGGGTGATAGCCACACTAGATGTGTTGAAGAAAAGAAGGGTTATTAATTCTTGGACATTTATACAGAAGCCCATTCTTTACCTGCTGTTTCTGGCTTAGATCCTGGGTCTTTTTCACATTTTCTTCATTAAGCTGATGGCAACATTTACACAATCCATTCTCAGGCCTGGAAGATCCTTAGTTCTAAATTTAAGTATTGGAATTTTTACAGCCAGTAGGTGCAAGTGTCACCACATGACAGGTGTTTGGCCATTTCTTAAGAGAATTTTGAAATTCAGAATGAAAAAAAGAATGTTTGATCTCAGACAAGAGCTCTTTTGCCAACCTTATCTTTGTTCAAGTGCTCAAATTGACCTTGACTTTCCATTCTTCATTTTGGAAACGGTTACACAGAGCACAGTGTGCTAGTTACTTTTAACTCAGTCCAATTATTCGAGACATTTTCAAAGAAAGCAGACAAATAAGGACATAATACAATCTAAGCTGCCTGTGTACAAGCTGGATGACATACTTTTATAGTAAGTGAAGTACCGTATGTTCCACTGTGGCTGGACTCACTAGAATTCTGTGTGTCCACTGTGAAGGAGCACTCTGTTAAGAGAAGACAAGAACTTTTTGATAGCACCAGTAATTTTATTCACATTGAATACCGTCCAAATTGTTTCGGAAGAGAGATCAAGTGGAAACATTTTGGCTTTATTGCTAATAGGACATAAATGGAGTTTAGGGTTTTTACAAAGTGAGCAATAGTACCTAACCCTAACCCTCACTCATGATGTGATGTGTATTAACAGGAAATGATGCGTGGCATTATCAGAGTCTATTTCTTGGTCAGCGCTGTCATTTCCTGACACTGCAAGGCAATAAGTTTACTGCTTGTCAAAGGCATTCGGGGCAACTGGAGCCGGTCGGTGTGACAGTCACTGAACAGGCCAGGAATGTCACAGCAGGTCACCCCACACAGCTGACAACAGAGGGACTGTGCCCCGTGTGCATACACACACACATATACAAACACTGACTTTGTACATCATGTTTTATTCTGCACAAACACACACACGCACACACACACACGCACATAAGCCCCAAATAGTCATTTGCTACATTTTACTCTGTTAGCAGATCACTTAATCTCTCTTGGTCTGAGATTCCAAAGACGGAGGAGTAAAACTTGTTAGCAGCTCCAAATACCTTCCGCAGTCAAATTCTCTTCAGCTTTGACAGAAGATGCAGTTAGTTTAAAAACTACCCTAAATGGTGTTTGCTGACTCTAGTCTCACCAGTTACGCAAACTGGTGTTACATAAAAGAGATGAATTTCTTCATGGATAAGGAAGGTTCTGAGATGATTGATAGCTGTAAAACCAAACAAGACCTCTCTTTTTGGTCATGTGTCTGATAACTGCTGGGTCTCTGAAGGGTGTGGCTGATCTCTGGATCTTTCCGACCACAGGTCAAACAACAACCATGGAAAAAAACATGTTTTCTGATTACAAATCACTGCTAATTCCAGCCTTCCTGCAGAGCTGTGGCAGCTCTTTGAAACGGCTGAACTTTGTTGTGTTGGGAAATAAAAACATGGCAGGGCTCTTGTTGGTCTTCAGCAACTTTTAATCAGGCCATGGGTGTGTTTGAAAAGTTTGAGCTGTACATATGGGTGGGTTTAACTACAGTATGTATGTAATATTTTAACTGTCTCGTGCAACGTTGTCACAGCTGTTCTCGTGGTTTAGGAAAGGCCTATACTTAATGTGTAGCAGAACTGTGAATACTTACATGGGGGAGTGAAATGTCATGATCTCCAGTATATCATTCATCACTGGCCTTCACATTCTTACCATGAATTCACAGCTCAATGGAAGGACCAATGCCCTGACTAAGTGCTGAGGTGTACACTGTATTTAAATATGTGCTAATATTCCACCACTGAACATAATTAAATCATTTTCAGCTCTATAGTTACTATTTTATATGTTTTGAATATATAAGGTTCTAATTAGAAACATAATACAATACACAGGATGTACAAAATGGGGGAACTTAGCTGCAAGAGTCACTGATGGAATATAGACGTGCCCTACACATTGGCGTCAGATTTGGGATTGCTGAAAGACCTCTGGAAGAATTGATGCTAATCTGTCAGACATGTAGGACAAATATCAACACCTGTCTTGGGAGCAGATCATTGTAGCCAGTAGCCAGCAGAAAGTCCCTACCACGCATGGCAGAGACAGAAAAAGATGATGAAGCACTCACAGAGTGTGGGAGAGAGACAAGACTTCCTGCCAAAGTGGTGAAATGAAACTGAGACGAAGTAAGATATTCTCAGCAGAAATGTAAGGATGTAAGAGTATGAAATAGAGGTGGAGCACGACCTTCTTCTCATTTAGCTTCACACAGGTCCTGTATGTGATTACGTTCATCTTCAGCAGTAGTTAGAGGTAACATGGAAGGTAACATGCAGGGTTTTATGTTTCTTTTAGCCAATTAAATAGCAAAATGAATATGAATCATACTAATAAAGAAACATTAGAGCTGATGAATAATTGCTGATTGGCTGACAAATAATTATAATAAAAAACAAACACACAAAAGATCAGTTGTTTTAATTATAGTATACCTTCAGTCTCCCTTCAGTAGGTGAAATGCATGATCAGTTGGGTGAAGCCATGCAAGCCCACTACCTCCACCATGTGTCAGATGATAGTGTTTGGTTTGGATCAGGTAGGTGTGATGTTTGGTGCTTTTACTTAACAACAGTAAAAATAGTTGCAAATTCGAGTGTGCTAGTAGCCAAATGGTTATTGTGCATGTCAGTAAATGCAACGTTGTAGTCCGGCTAGAGACCGAATGATTCACCTCTTGTCTGACTCTTTTCTCAGAAACACTTTACAGTGTCACTGGTGATGTGCAGTAAAATCTGACTGGTATGAAAGGTGATGAGAGGCCATGGCAGTGTCACACTTTTCCAGGCAACTGCTGGTTTGTTTTACACACACACACACACACACACACGCTGCCAGCTTCATGTACTTTCCGTAAAGGCTCGTGGGAGACATTGCTTGGCACAGACAGTGTTTCCAACTGTATGTGAGTATCCAGTGTACAGACACATAGTTAGCATCTGATGGAAGGAAATGTGTTTCACTTTGAAGTAAACATATCACTAAGTGTACAATCCATAATTCATGGATTATGGACATTATTAAACTAAAAAGATAACATTTTGACTTCTGTCAGCTGTGCTTACATGTCTTTATTGTGTGCTGCCTGAGCTTATTTGGACTTTACAGGGTAAGCACAGCCCCTAGTGGATCATTGTCCTCATAACAACAGACCTGACAATCAAAAAAAAAGGCAGAAGAATGGACTTTTAAGGAAGTCCTTACCTCAAGTCAGTACCTTTAATATGTGACCCATTTTATATTTTTATATTAAATATCTTGGAGATTAATAGTGGTTTATGAGATGATCTTTTAATCTCAGTGGGGATTTGCCTCCTCACTCTCAGTAGCTGATGGCTGAGTCTAAATAAAGCTAAAATGACAGCATCTCTCCAATGATGTTCTTGGTCAAGCTCCAGCCAACTGAGGTGAAGGCACTGAGTCATTTGCTTCCAGTCCGCTCCAGAAACTTCTTCATTTAGATCAGACCACACACAGCTTAAACGCCCCCACAGGACCCGGCCTCAGGTCTTCAAGGGTGGAACATGGGAGGAAACCTGTAGGGGTCACTTGCTGCATGTTTTGTTTCTCCTCCAGCTCGTTTCCCAGAGTTCCTCATCAGTCTTACATGTATCAGGAGTGTAGTAACTGTAGAGGTTGAAACAGATGCATACTGTTTGACAGCGAACATGGACATTCTGTGTGTTTTTCTGCTTTGTATACACACACAACATGTGGAATGTGTTTATTAAATTGCGAGATGATTTTATGTTACTTTATGCTCAATATGAACCGAAACAACAATGTAAACTTGGTTTGGCAAGATAATAAAATCTTGCATTGCGTAGTAAGCCTTTCAACATTACACAATAGTACAATCCCTGGATGTTATACCATTCAGTAAACTGGCTTAACTTTTTTATCACTGACATAGTCAGTGGCCTTATTCTCTTGCTGACCGCTACCCGCTGCTTTAAGCCGGGACATTGGGTCAGAGACTTGAGGGGCTGGATGACCTGAGACAGAAGGAATGTTTCGTCTGGATGTCCACAGCAGGCTACCAGTCTGATTTAGATGGAACAGAGGGGCTGTGAGCAACTGAGCTGAGCGCCAGCAGGTCTGTGAAACACTCAGAGGTGAAGTATTTCAAAAAGTAAGCTTAGTACACTGTTTGTGTGCAGAACAATGCCACCAAAGTGCCAGCGAGTTACTAGCAAAATGCTAGTACTGGAAATATGACATTACTGGTTTCAAATTCAACAGCAATTTATCCGTTTGTTGGTTTATATCCATTCACACACAGTGACTACGGTTTGTGTTGCCAAGAAGCTCAAGGATGCACATGCATCTGTTGGCAGCTGTGACACTGGCCAGCAAGCAAAGCTAATTATCACTCACGTTCAGTCGAAACTCTTCACATTTGAGCAGAACAGTTTCTACCAATATTCTATAAACACAATTATATTATATTCTATAAACATCTCAAAACTGAAAATATCTGTGTCTTTTCTAAAACTTGGCCTCAAAAACCTTAGATAATTTGTTGGTCTAAAACCTCTTGACCCCTTTGAAATGTGGATTATGTTTGACAAGTATTATAAGTTTGCAAAACAAAGTCTGACTACAGAGTTTGAACTTCTCTCTCGAGCTTTTGTTTAGTCTTCACACTTTAAGTGTACAGCCAAGTAAACACCATGAATGCCTCCAAGTAAATATTGTGCTAAACTAAGCGCTGCGCTGTACATCCTCGTTTACATGAGAAAAAATGAAATCTATCAGTATTTTCTTTTGATTGTGAGTATTCATTTATGACAACCTTAAGTTAACGCTGTTGATCAGCTTTATTACCAGAGCTTTCAACTGCTCAAGCTGGCAGAACTAGCTTGACTGCCATTGTTTGACCTATGGTATGAAACTTAAGATAAATTGTTATGTACAGGAATAACAAAATGGTTGTACATGCTTTTTTTAAAAAAATTACTGGTAGTTTTAAATATTGGTCAAACGTAAAATACTGTTGGAGCTATGGAGGACTTAGCACAGTGTATTACATCATGCTAAATAACACAAACTTTCACTGCCCAGAAACAAACACTGTGCCACTCTGGGCAAACATGACAAAAACCTAAGTTTTCCTAAGCCTGATTGTGAAATACTGCTAGTGGCTGATAAAAGACTTGTTTGTGAAACCTTATGAGGCTAAAGAGTTCGACTTCCTGCACACCTTTTTTTCCTACCAATTTTTATTGCATCCAGTAGCTAAGCCAAACTATTAGAGGCATTATCTGTGACTGAAGATTGTAGATTTTATACTCTGTATTAGTATACATGGCCTGCAGCTGGATCTTCATCTTCTTGTATGGTGTTGGCCAATCGTCCACAGCAGAATAAAAACAATTCATTATTAAATACATAAACATGTGTCATGTTAGCAAAAACAAAAACAAAAAAACACACACATTTCATGTCCTTACAAAGATTTATATCATGATTAAACACACATTAGAACTAAGCTTTCTAGCTTTTGTATACAGATACCATAACAGGAGGTTGTAGGCATCTGTATAGTAATAGTTTGACATTTTGAGGAATTTGAAACACAGTGATGAATGCAGGTCATGGAATAAAATACTAATTACGTAATATGTCATTATGATTTAATTATAATTTTTCATTCATTTGCTGAAAGTGGATTGTGACATTTCTAGTTTTCAAAGGTTACCTACACTTAAATAGTTTTTCCACTGAGGAAATCCAATTTTTTTTTATCTAGTTCACAATTCATTAGCCATCTAGTTGTACATACACATAATTACACTGTTTATTGTAAAAACACATATAAGCACACTTGGCTAAGTCCGCCTGTAAACCCAAATGCCTGCGTATGTCCTCAACAAGTACTCAGAGCCTCAGAGTACTCTTAGCAACCACTTTCAAGCTGTTCACTTCAAAACACACACACATACACACAAGTGAATTCTCCTTGACGGTGCAGAAGAGCTACTCTTCCATTTTGCCTGCTGCCAAAAACGTGTCACTCGTTTCCTCTAGACATTCTTCATTAGGTCCATATGAGCGCTGAATAAAATAATAGCTCTGCAACAAGGCTGCGCTCTGTCTCAGCTGAGACATCATGATGGGAGGGAGTGATTTATTAGATTTTTTGGGCATTGGGCATTCACAATAATTTCCTGTAGTTTTGACTGGAGCTCAGCCGACTGGACACAAGCAACTTTAGGACATATACAGCAGTGTTTCTGTGTTTTAGAGTTCTAGTAACTGCAGTAAAAAGGATGCTTAGGACCACAAACCCACAAACATTTCTCTGTTCCAGGGGACTCTCGTCTGAGAAGAGTTTTCTCTTTGAGCACATATATTGCCAATTGGCAGAGTAATACTATAAGAAGTAACAGCAAAGCACTTGTAAGCACTGTATTCTTTATTACATTACTAGCATTCCTTCAGATATGAAATTGTGCAACTGATGACTTCCTTCTGTCCAGGTTTTATCTATAGGCAAACAAAAACATAAGTAAGGTATTTCTGGCTTTTTATTTACTCTTATGAAAGAAGCATTTTTGAAATGCCTGTGCAGGCTTCTTTCAGTTAAAGCTGCTGCTCCTGTCTCCACAGTTTTTAGATATTAATAAATATCTGAATAAAATATTAATAAACATATAATATTTTCATTGATACCAGCAGCTACAGTGTTTTTTCTTACTTTTTGTTACAGTCACAAAAAGCACTTAAAGCTGCAATTAAGCAATATTTAGTTAGTTGGATTATTTATAAATATGAAAGCAGGGTCATCCTTGGGATTAATGTATTGATCTGTGGTGCTGGGATTCTGTTTAAACACAGACACTACTCTCTGTCATTTGCTGAACAAATGACCAAAATGTGCATTGCTCTGTTTGTAATCATCCTCTTATAATAGAGTAATAGGTGTCAAACCTGACTTTGAGGTGTGGTTACTGAGTGAAAAGCCAGTTTTATGTGAAAAGAGGAGGTGGATGAAGGGGAGGGACCCAGGGAGGAGCTATGCACCCTGTAGATTCCTGTGATTGTGTGTGTGCACATGGTGTATTACAGAAACCAAAACAGAGCAGCGTCTTGGTCAGCAGACCTGCAGTGGCAAACTGAGAGGACGAAGGCGTATAAAGAAAGAAAGGAAAGGCTTTGATTCGCTGAAACATTAGAAACTGGAGTCTAGTCAGAGTTCACAGATCACAAGAGGCCAGACCTTTGATTCTTCATCAGTTTTTACAGCATTCATTGTCATCATCTTTCACAAGGAGGCCAAAAAGTCACAATGGAGAACCCCAGGTCTATCCAAAATGAGATTACTTCTCTGAAAGGTATTTCCATATTCTAATTTTGATTTCCATAGTGTGATTTTAGATCGACTTTGTGTAATGTGGAATTAACTTCAAGAACAGAAAAGAATAAGGTGGAGATTCTATTTTGTGTCTCCAGAGGAAGTCTCACAATGAGGGGTGTGTTACTGTGGCATTGTTTGAAAAGCAGCGGAAGCTTAGAATGTCCCCCAACTCAAACACTTTTAATTCAGCTTCATAAGTACAGTATATTATGTGGATTCACAACAAACAAACTAGTGTTTTATTCTAGTGTGTTATTTTTCTCTCCTACTCCTACTGCTCCTATGCTGCCGACCAGAAAGTGTGTCACCGTGTCCCAGCTTGTTTAAACAGACTGACTAGGACTTAAAAGTCATTTGAGTGGACTTGGACCTCATATTTGCCATGCAAAGCCACCATGCAAAGTGGAACATCATCTCATCAAGTCAGTTAAAATTAGTGGTGGAACTTGCGCTTAATGAATGGGCAGCTCTGCTGTTACTCAGCATGTGGGACAGACAGTATCTCATTTATATTTTCACTATAGTTATGCATTTTCAGCATGTCACCTGTCAGGTTTTACCTCTCAGAACAAGTCATCCTCATGCATTTCTTCAGTTGCTGCTGTTTAATAACAATGAGTAACAGACCGTGCCTCTACCATGGAGAGTGCTCAGAACTGGATTTGTATTGTAGCTAACTATTGTAACTATTGTAAAGCTAACGATAATGATCATTGCGTCAAGGATAAGGACCAATAATACATGACAAATATGTTACAGTAGATATATCTGCTGAGCTGCCTTTAAACAAGCGGCCAGACTACTGTAACTTCTGTAATACTATAATACTGTTAATGCATACATGTACCTAGATTACACAAGCAGACAACTTGTCGAGTCATGTTTATTTGTGCAGAACAGTATACAATGTAAAGGGGTTGACAGCAGCTATTTAAACCCCAGCACAAGCTCCCCGTGAAGATATGAAAATATTTCATATAGTTCTCAAGAAAAAACAGTTGAATCCTAAAAAGGAAATTCAAACTGGCCTTTTGCCTTGATGGATAGTCTGGTGATGCTATAGAAGCCATGGGTGGTAACAGGATAATTGCAAAAGATGTGAAGCATTCAGGAGAAAAATAAGATCAGGCCTATAGTACATCCTGAATTATGTCCACAACTAATGTGTTATATTCATTTAGGACTTTCAAGCTGCAATCATTAATTCCCTGATGGAAAACTAATAGGTTTGTTCATAATAAATTGAATATGTTTTTCAGAACATTTCGTGTGACAAAACACCACATTTATAAAGTCATCTTGAGCTCTGAGATATATACACATTCTTTAGTATTTTACACCTGCCATCCTTTGAGACCCCTAAACAAGGTCAGGTCCACAGCAACAGAATATGATCTGATATTATCATCATACCATTTCCAGCCATAAAGGGTGAAGTAGCAGTTCTGGCGCTAGGGGCAGAAAGGTGGTGCAAAACTGATGCGCTCATATTGATTTGCTCATGATACATGGACGCAAATTTAACACACAGACCATCAGCCATCATGTGCTCACTGTTTGTCCTAGGAGCTGTACTCAGTCATGATTTCGCTTCACTTGATTATGTAATTCTCAGAACAAATATTTATAAAATGACAGCTGTCTCAGTGTCCGACACTTCTGTGGACAGCATGTATGTCTTAACACCGTCATACTAATACAAAGCTTTTTGGACATGTAAGCACCTCTTTGTTTGAGTCATCAGACTTATGCTGTTTCATGATACTGAGGTGATAAGGTGATATTGTTCATCCGTCTTGCTCTTCCATACATGTGTTCTGCTGTACAGAAAACCAATAATGCAAAGGGGCAGATGGGTATGATTCCAGGAAGTTGTCAGATATATAACACATCAAATTAATGTAATCTATCCAGTTGTCTCATTCTCTTGTTCTCCCTGATTGTGCCTTCTCATCTCAACTTTGGATCGATTTCTGTTTCCTCTGATGCACTTCCTGAGGGGGAATCTGCAGCCATATAAACCTCTAAGGCCTCCCCATTTTATCTTATAACAGACAGCTACTAAAGGCATTACAATGCACAGTTGCACAGCTGCCTTAGTATAGCTACCCTTAACATAATTATATTAAGAGGAGGAGGAACTCTGAACTTCTCTGTTTTCATCTCTCTCTTTACTGCTCTTTTGTGAGTGTGGACTTGATGTATTATTTTTTGTTCATCTGTGATTTATTGTATTCCATAATATGAATTATTCTCTATGGATAAACTGGACCACGTTCACCCTTAATGAGTTAGAGGGATGAGTGAGCACCGAACAAACTTAGTTCATTTTTTAATCAGTATGACTACAACTATGAGAATTGTCTGTTTATTTTTTTGTGTTAATGTTATGTGAGTGGCGCTCTTCTCTTTGTTACAAAACATCTGATCTTTTGTTCTGCTATTTACTAATGTGACCAATGTTTCATCTTCTTCAACCCGAGCAAACACAAAATACTAATTTTAAATGATAAATGCACAAACATTAAGAAGTAACGAACTAGGCCACTGTGGTAGTTTTCACTTCATCAGTCATGGATGCTTTTTTCTACACAGTAGTTGTCTGATAGTGAAAGGTCAAGGAAAGCTGACCTATATTATCTAATTTAGTGTGGTGAATTGATTCTCCAGTGAGTTTCCCCCACCCCTCCCAATTATTAAAAACAATACTGGCACACTCAGCACAGGACTACAGTGCATGTATACACACCTCCTTAAGCAGAGTCAGAGGGAATCCCCTGACCTCTTTGTATGTACTCTGGGAATTACTACATTACTACCCACTGACCTGTGCATATTTTACTGCCTTCTCATTTCCATGTGTCTGTGCCATGGTCAAAGAATTTCAGCCCCCCCCTTCCAAAGAGCACATTTATGTAGACTATTTTCCTTTTGTTAAACTCTGTTGTACCTCTGTTTCCTGGACAGGACAATATGTGGCAAAGGGGACATTCCACACCGTTTACTTATGTAAGACAAACAGAGGGTAGGTAGTCCCATGTGCAATAGTGTAATGACGTAAGTTGCATTTTTGTGTTTCCCAGTCCTGTTGTGGTTGTTTGTTTGTTTTTTTTTCTTCTGAAAATGCAGTATGTATTGTGTCATCAGTGTTACGTGCTGTTGTGTCAGTATCACAGGTATGTGTGAACGGGCCCTAAAGTGTCTCTCTGCCCTGCCGCCATAGTGCGTTCAGTAAACTATGGGCAGTGCCAGTAACCAACTGGCTTGTCACATTATCACCACTTTGCTGATTGCAGAGCACACTGTTTGCATTCAGGAAAGTTTCAAACCTTTGTTTGCTGCCAGGCACGAGGAGGCGCCATAGTATGGTGATGAATGTATAGTAATCTGACAAGACAGTGTGAAGTTTACCTTGTACTGTGGCACTTTTTAATAGTTTGACCAGAGTGAGGGTGACAGACAGAGAGACGTACAATGACTTACAGTATGTGATTATGTTCATGTTGTTAGTCCTTTCCTCTCTACTGTGTGATTTTCTTTATAATCACTTCTACTACCTGGTCTGCTTCATCACTGTTGTGTGGCTAACTAACTGTTTATTGTAAGTGCTACTATATTAGGCCCATGTCTCATGTGTTGGATCTTGCTGAACACAACTGAAGAAACAGAGAACACAAAGGCAGGAAGAAACAATTGCAGGAGGCCTTTGAAGACTCCAGAAGTTGAATTTGCTTTAATAGAACCTAATAAAGTGACTATGTGCTAGTGTGTACCCATACTACTTAGTGCTGAAATGGATATACATGTATTTGCTTTTTTAGTATCATAGAAGCCTGGACAAAGTTGTTGTTCTAAAATAAAGGTTGTTTTAAAGTAAAGCTTGACATTAGCGTGACAAAGCATTTTGACAAAAGCTACATCCTGTGTCACAGGACTATAATGAGACTCTGGTTACTTAAAAAATAAAAATTGGAATGGACAGTTCATGATTCCCCATGGCAACAGGCCCATTGAACATGTGTAGATGAGTCATAACACAGGTCGGTATGTGCTTTTCCCTACTCTGCATCCATGAATGCGTGGGAAAATCAAAGTAGGGTTGATTTTCTCATAGCTCTCTGTTAGCAGAAACTGACAGCAAAACATCAGCCTATTAAACTAGATAGTTCAGACAGGAAGTGACTCATTGACCAATCCTCAGGAGGAGTCACTTAAAATTCACTTAATCAAACAAGGGATGCAGTTCAACAAATCACTCACACTAACTGGCAATAAGGGATTGGATGACTGTCCTTGCACATAATGACTTTTCTCAGTTTCCTTGTCATTGAGTTAAAACAGCAGTAACAGTAGTGTTTCTTTCTTTTCAGGCTCTTTTATCAGTTAAGAATGATTGAGCCAATATCTCTCTGTACAAATACTGCAGATAAATAAATGCATTCTGTTGTTATCATTTTTCTTCTTTTTGCAATGAGAGGAATGTGATTCTGACCTGCTGCTAGATGTCTGTAAAGATTAAATCCCAGAGATACAAAACTGGGCTTGGTGTGGGAGGATAGGCAGACCAGATCTGTGTGGTCTGTTAGACAGGACAATGGATTGTGTGACGCTTGTTATTTGTGGAGTAGCCCTTCCATTATTTCCTTCTTTTTGTTGATGTTTTTATTCCACCACATGGATCTTCCATCAAATTCCACAGCTTGTTGTTATGTGTCAAGCTTTATTTAGTGTGTTCACAGCTATGGTACAACAGCAGCGAAGTCTTAACCTTTACTATCAATAATTATACAAAACATTCCCCACATGTTTTTAGTGTTTTTTTATCAAACCCACATATTATTATTCTAACTTGTGAAACCACTATTATTTGTTACTTTACACCCACATGATTGTGTAACACCTGGGTTTACACCTTTTTCCACAAACCCTGAAACAATTTGTACACAATTCAGGACCTTCCTGTCACATAAACCCCTGCATCCCTGCCAGGAAATGCATCATGGGAAGTTTCCCTTCTCTGTTGTTATTTCTGGTGACAGTGGGGCCCAGGCGAAAGGCCTCACATCTTTACAGCTTGACATCTGTGATTTAACTTAGTGTCTTCCTTATGGCAAACATGAGCAGACAGAAGCCAGAGACAAGGAAGGGGAACCCTGCTGCAGTGACCACTTTTTTTCATGTTGATTGCATCTGGTCAAAAGGTTAAAATCTGTTTGTGTGTAGGCTCCTGAGTGGGCAGCTCCACTGTCTCACTAGCCAATGACATATTCCCATGCCACACGAGTGGAATGTGTATATGTCACATGCTTATGAATTATAGAATTTAAACACCAATGAGCCATGGGCTAGCTAATGAGGTGGCACATTTTATAAAAAAGCAACAAAAAGTCTCTTTAAACCTTTATTAATCAAATTGTTTGGCCACTTGGGGGCAGCATAACGAGCTGTAATGGCAAAACTGAAATAATATGACTAGTAATAAAAAAAAAAAACTAATATGGCTAATATGTTAGTGTACTGTTTCATACACTGAGCAACATTTATTTGCAGGATGATTTTTAAAGTAAATGCAAATCACAAAGCTTTTGTAGTCACTTGAGCAGAATTCTGCCACTTGATATGATAACGTGAGCCTATCGGTAGCCTATAACAGAGAAGTCTGATGGATTTACCTACTGCAGAGCAAATGCTCTCACACAGCTGTTTGAACTTTCTAGTAAAAAGTACATTTTATGTTTCTACATTAAAGGCAGAATCATTTTTGAGACAATTTTGATACTCGACGATAGTGCAGTAGTAATTATAATGTGCTGTACAAACTTTAGCACAATGTTTTACAATTATTTTAGCAATATGACAATAATACAGTGAGATGGTAATTGGCTCCAAGTCACATCAGCACACGGTGTTTAAAGCCAAACAAACAGAATTAGTGTTCAAATACCAAAAGCAAAACATAATAAATCAATTAACCCTGTAATATAATAATTTGTATCATATTTGATACATACACCTTTTTGATTAAATAATTATTATAGACAAAAATCTCACATGTGGAAATTATTTTATTTTATTTTAATTTTTTTTTTTGAACATAGGGTCCAATACACACTTCAATAAAAGAAAAAAATGTTATAGCTATTTTATGTTGATCTGGGCTTTAAAGGGTTAAGTAACTAAAAAAACTAAGTATGGATGAAAGGAAAGAGGATTTCCTTTGTAGCAGTATAAGTGAATCATTCACCTGAATTCCTCCTTGTCAGCATTTTAAATTTACATCATGTGCCAGTTTTTCAATGTGCTTGTCCTGTTTGTAGCTTCATTGACGGGATAACTGTAGATATAATTTAAAGGTAAAAGCTAATCATATGCTTTTAACCCAGTGACAAGTAAAAAGTAAAAATACATGTATACAGCACTGGGAGATCTTTTTGGGAGAGGTGCTGGAGTGTTCAGCATTTTAAGCCTGGCTTAGGTGTTTTCCATGGTCATGAGCTGATTTCATAATGTAGTTCCAGCCTTTTGTCAAATGTGTCTAATCTCAACGATTATGGTAAGACATATTTACGTCTTAACATAATTGTTGCGCTATTTAACCATTTCAATGTGAAGCTTTTACAGCAGTGTATAGCTTGATGATAGAGGCTAAAAGACCCAGTTCGGAGCAAGCTCATTGCTGATAGGTGTGACCTTTAAAATATTCCTACCTGGATATGTATAAGTTGGAATGATGAAAATGATCAAGTACAATATTTGATGGTTGCCTTAGATGTCAATATAGGTTAAACAGTAACTACCTAGAGCTGTCACTTTAAGGTGCATCTGATAGGCCCAGCAGTATTTACATACATACCAATAATAGAAAGATAATGAAGATAGAATAATAAAAGGCAAAAACTATACGCACTCTATATACATGAGAGGTTGTTAAAAGAAACATATCAGAGGCTTTTCTTTATGCTGTGAGTATGCACAACTCAGTGCTCAATAAGCGAACCCCTGGCTGAGAGAGAGCCTTGGGCTTCGCTCACAGCACTTTCCCCTGGGTTAACCTGATAACCCCATGCTGGGTTAATGTGTGTGGTACTACGCTGCCATATATGAATGTGTTAATCATTAACCCTTCACATGGAAGACATTCAGTTAACTGCTTGAAGAGACAACACTGCCATGCACTGTAGTAACTACAGCTGCTATTTACATAACATACAAGATATAATTTATTGTGCATGTTGGACCGCATCCACCTACAATAGCTTCACTGTTGCAAGACTTAGTAGTCACATGGCCTGATCACAAGCATATAACTTTAGCACTCTTTCACTTCATTGATACGCTCTCTTTACAGTATATTATACAATGTTCAAATGCTCATTCCTCTTCTTCTTCTTCTTGGCACAAAGACTATCAGTGACATTACAGTATGTGGCACTAGACCAGTACAGTTAAGAGCTGCAGGCCTCTGCCTCAGTGTCACACTGTGGTGGTATTGTCTCTTTATTCAGAAAATGACTGTCTTTGATTGCCACACAGACTTTTTTTCCCTGCATGTCTGCAGAGCAAGACAGTTTTGAGCAAATGAGTTAAAAATTGTCCATTTCAAAGCTGCATGAGTCCCTTGCATTTAGCCCCATGAAGACTCCGATTTTACTGTTGTTGTTGAATAAAAATATTGCATCACTTCAGCAGAAACACTGAGCACAAATTTTTTTTACTTTTGTTCTTTGTTACCTTCCAACTTTACACCCTTTGTTTGCGCTTTGAAATTTCATCTCTTTTTTAAACAATTAAACACTACATACACACCCACATAGACACGAACAGAGGAATTATTACAAAGGGCGGCTCTGGCCGGTGAAGGAGGACCAGCAAGGAGGGGGACTCCCATTCTGTTGATATACACAGCGTGACGTGTTTGAAAGAGAGAGCGGAGAAAGAACATAGAGAGCAAGAGTAAGTTAAAGATCCGGCGTGACACAGTGAGATCAAAAAGGAGTGAGGGGGTTAGCTGTGGAGGAAAAGTGTCTCTTGCCGTTCCAAAGTTCTTTTTTGCATTACTGCAATTAATCAGCATGGAGGCGTTCTACTCGAGCAAAGGTAAGTCACGCTGTCGATGTGTATAACTGAACAGAACTCTAGCTGAAAGAAGAGAAAGGGGACAGGTAGCCAAGCCCAGAGGTAAAGTGATACAGGTGGAGAGCAGACGGAGAGAGAGAATGTCTGTGGGTGGGACGGCACATGGGTCAAACTGAAACACAGCAGAAAGCATAAACAGGTGTCAGTCTGAATCTGTGGTTACCTGTAGAGCAATACAGTGTACTAGACAACAAACATTTGTAAATTAGCTAATGCTGCAGATCACTGAGTGTGACAACATAGTACTTACAGTTTTGGTTCAGTGCTGCACTGTGATATGTTTTTCATGTAATTACATTACAGAACCAGCTCAAAGTCAAACAGGTTATTTAGTCTTTACAAGTTATGATGTTTCTGAAAATCCCATGTGTACATGGGAAATACAGATGGTAGAGCTTGGAGCTTGGAGATTATGGAAAGGATATGTTATGATGTTATGCACCTTTGCAACAATAGAAACATGCATGTGAACACTACCATGGGTAGAAAGCTTTCAATCAATCAACCACAATAAAAAAACAAAGCATGATGTTTCATTAAACAATGCAAATAAAGTTATGCTTAGTTGCATAGAATGAAACAAATGAAATGATGTGCAATGGCACAATATTAATATTAATTATCCCTATATAATAAAGCTGGTGTCGTTTTAAACTTAGTCTTCCTTTTCCTCCATGATGCCTGAAGAACAGTTTCTTTTCGAACTCCTTTGTTTGTCGTCCACTGATCTCTCCTTGTATAAGGAACACAAAACATCTTGTTTAAATCTGGTAATGACTGTGTGTGGCACACCAACATAGCAACATAGCACAGGTTTATTGTCTTCATACCCAAAACATGCCATTTTCATGGAATCAGTTCTACTCTTAAAGAAACAGCTGCACGTTTGCTGCACTCAAGCTGTTCCGCTTGCCTTTATAAAAAGTTTTTACATGTACAACTCTGATAAGCAAACAGTTGCCCATTATGGCCCTGACAGTTTGCAATCCAAAACTTATAGATAGAAATGTTTATTAAAGTGTCTAAAAACTCACATGGCTGCATTGGTAATTAAAAAAGAAAAGCTCTTTTAAACACTAAATACATTGGTTGAGATGTTAATTTACGCTCTTCTATAAATATTCGAACAATGATGAAGAATGATGATAAATTATAGGAAGAATTATTTTTCTTAGATAGGGAGCATATGCCAGCTGTTGCTGAACAGACATGACACAGACATCAAAGTAGTGTAATACAGTACAGACATTGTCAGTGAGAAATGATCCACTCCTACTTGTCTTTTTAGTGACAATTACAGCGTTAACCTCTGATCTCATAATACCACATCAAAGATAGAATAAACCTTTTGAGGTGTAACTGTAGTGAATGGATGCTGATGTGGCCATGTGGTCCTCAACAGATTTACTGTCTTGTCTTCACCAAGTGCTCCCTAATTCGGCAGTTTATGTCCTTGTTTCAGCAGCCTAAGCAGTATATTATTCACTGTGTTCTGCTGGGTGTGATGTTGCCATGCTGCTGACTCTCAATTCAGAGCCCGCAGAGGACAGATTTCTTTCTCAGTCACAGGCCTTTTTGCTTTCACACTCGATGAGATGACATGAAGAAAAGCTTCCACTGAGCTTCCATCAGGCAGCAGCATGATTCAAAGACCTCCCTCAGAGTGAGAAGAAGTGCTGTACTGTGCGTGTCTGTTCGGCTGGTGAAGGTTTGTCTGTGTGGTAGTGTTCCCAACACTGCATTTGAATGGAGAAGAAAAGCCAAGATCAGGTTTCAGAGGCTGGTGGAAAGTGTGTCTGGGTGTTGCTTAAGGCTACATTAAAGTTTTTTGTTTTTTTTTATGTTTTTGCCTCAAATGCATGACAGCTTGGAATTGCAGCGTTGTTTGAGCTGGATGCATATTTTCTACAAATAAATATTTGAACCATCAACACTAAAAGATTGTGTCTAAAAAAATCTTAATTAACCATTAAGGACTGTGAAAGTAGCCTTAGTCAGACAGGGACAGGTTGCCCTCGTTCCCCTCCTGGTGTGCAACCAAGCACTCTTTTTCATTGGTAGCAAAAAATCATGCTGTTTATCATCATCTCAGTGTACAGTAAAGTTGCACGTTGCAAGTTAATTCATAAATCAAGAAAATAATCAGTCAGTGAATTTGTAATGAAAATAATAGTTTCTTTTCTTTTTCAAATAAAATGGTTCTAGTGCAGAACCATTTTATTTTATAATTTCATATTTAATAATTTCTGTGTTTATGTCTAACCTATATTTGTGTTTATGTCTAACCTATATTTGTATATATTTATGCTTTATGTATATTATTTCCAATAGTCTCATATTGGTCATATATAATTACGTACACAATCAAGTAGCAATAAATTACAGGAGTAATGTCTATAAAATTAAAGGCACACAGTGTGAAATTTTAATTTGTAGAACTATAAAACCAGACCAATAAAAGAGTATTATCTCAGTATATATAATATTAAGTCATATTATGCAAAATGTCACCATAAATTTCCGCCATAAACACTTAAGCAGTGACATTCAGCTGTTGAAAACCATGCTGGGAGTTCTATTTTAAAGCAGGGTGTTTCCTGGACTACCAGTGTCAAGTCATGTCAGGTGATGATTTACCATAGTGTTGGTTTACACATGAGAAACACTATCAGAGCTGATGGTTAGAAGCTGGTGTTCATATGTCTCACAGGTACTAGTGGTTACGAGGGAATGGTCTGCACAGTAGTGGAGCAATATGGATTTTGGACACGCTGTGGAGGGCCCCCAGTTTAAGGGACAGCTGTAAAGTTTGGGCCTCTCATCTGAAATAGTCACACTACCAAATTGGTTAGAAGCATTTCTATGTACAGTGGTGTGAAAAAAGTATTTGCTTCCTGTTCCTTTTTTTTTTTCCCCTTTTTAGATCATGAAACTAATTTCAATATCACACAAAGATAACCCAAGTAAATACTAAACACAGGTTTTAAATGATGATTTCATTTATTAAGGGAAAAAGCTGCCTCGCCCTGTGTGAAAATGTAATTGCAACCCCCTTTCCAAATGATGAAATAACTGTGATTAACTGCATTGTTTGGAAAGCTGAAGTCAATTTCACTTGCTATATCCTGGTCTGATTACTGTCAGACCTGCTGAATCAAGAAAAATCTTAAATAATAGCTGTCTGACAAAGCGAAGCATGCCTAAAGATCTCAAAAAGCAACACATCATGCCTTGATCTAAAGAAATTTAAGAACAGATGAGAAACAAAACAATTGACATGTATCATCCAAAGCCATTTGTAAGGCTTCAGGACTCCAGGGAACTCTGCGCTCTACAAGAAAATCCTGAAGAAGAATATTCATGACCTCAAGCTTAAAAAAACATTCAGGCTTAAATCAGAGTGAGATGCTGTGGTGTGACCTTAGACAGGCTGTTCATTCTCAACAACTCTCCAGTGTGGTTGAATTAAAAAACTTCTGCAAAGAGGAGTGGGCCAAAATTTCTCCACAGATATGTGAAAGACTCGTCGCCAGTTGACTGCAGTTGTTGCTGCCAAGGGTGGCACAACCAGCTTAGCTTTAGCTTTGCTACAAGCTTTAGGCTGCAATTACTTTTTCACATAATAAATGTGAATAAATGTGTAATATTCAAATTTGATTGATGATCTGAATCATTTAAGTGTAACAAATGTGCAAAAATTATTTATAACAATATAATATATAATAAATTATTTATAATATTGATACAGACACGA
>OMLM01005319.1:19223-47981 GCA_900302695.1 Helostoma temminkii | reverse complement strand
GGAAGGAAGTCCAGTTGCCATGACTCAACTTAACTAACCTCAAATAACCTGGATGACTGAGAATCTTCATCGACATTTCTCTGGCAGTGTTTTCCAGTAAACCAGTTTTTAAAAGTAGCAAAAGAGAATTTTTTTATTATGTTAAGTCTGTAAATCAGCTCAACACAAAAAAAGAAAAGAGAAAAAGTTTTCTCTTAAAACAAGTTTTATTTCACAACAGGCTTACACTATGTGAACATGTAACAAGATGATCTTAACTTTCTATTAAAAGTCCTGAAAAGAGCCACTTCAGTGTCATAATTCCTCTAAAAATTGCTTAGTGTCGCATGTGCAAATTAACCTTTAAAAAGAATCTGTTGCTCACATTGTCCAGACATCAAAACTAAATCTTCAGTCCAACCAGCTGCTTTTAAAATGGATAGTGTGATGATGCTCCATATGATTTTCACTGCACATCGATAAGGCCATTATCTCCTCTTAGGTGTTGATCCTTAACCGTAGTTCTCACTGTACCATTTGCTTCACCTATGACATAGTACACAGGCAATGAAGATACAGCAACTGCATACTGTATAAAACATAAGTGGAGAGTTAGGACAATGTGGTTGAGTTCACTTACTTTGCTCTGAATCAAAAGGAATATTGTGCTGAGTGAGGAGAGCACGCAGTCTCTCAATCTCTTCTCTTTGTTTTTGGAAGTCCTGCACAAATACATTAAGAAATATAAACAGCTTGCTATCACACACTGATGCTGTATTGTAGTAATATGTAAACATATAATTTGTATTATTATAATACAAAAGATATCCGTATAAATATACATGCCTCTGTACATTTCTGTAAAGATCCGTGTGTTTCTGAATTAACTGCAACCTCTGGCATGTTGACCTTCACTTTTTGGCTTTTCAGGAGACCAGCATCTTCAAAAATATCCCTCAAAAGATTATTATAACCCTGCACCAAACATATACCAGGTGTTAATGGACAAGACTCTTAAGTAAATAACTAAAATTACAATTCAAAAAATGTTCCCTATAGAGTTGAAAGTTGTAAAATTTGAATACCAGTGCAAAAAGAACAAAGACTACATGTCTGATTTGGGTACTTGGTAGAGGTTTGCATATATATAAATAATCATCTTGAATGTGGTATAAACTGTCAGTGATAAGGATGAAGTGAGTCACACTCTCAGTAAACTTACTTGATCAGTAATAACACTATCGTATTGAGCCTGCTCAGCTTCATCCCATTCCCTTTGGAGCTTCTCAGTCAGGGTTGGGTACACTTAAAAAGAGCAAACAAATGATAAGAAGTCACTACGACCCCTGGGATTTTCTGCTGACTTACACGTTAAGATTGTTCTTCTGTCTTACCTAAAAGAGAATGTGGATGACAAACAAGTGGGGTCTCAAAGGTTAAAGAGTACACACAAGTACTGGGTTCTGAGACCTGAGCAAGCTTGGTGGTATTACTGCAGACAAGAATCACCTACAAAAACATAAGAAGAAACAATTTAATCGTGACAAAGACTTTGGCTTCATGTGTTGATATGAGATTATTCTGTGTGACAAACCACTGAGGTGACAGACAGATACAGCTACTTTATTAATCCAGGGAATTTTAATACTGAATGTTGGTTGTGTAGATTATTTATTCAGTTTTATTTACAGTATAATTCACAAAGTGTTGAGACCCCTTCACTTTTCGCGCATTTTCAGTGCTGTTTAATTTGACATGGAGAAATGCCTATCAGTGCACATTCAATGTCTCACAAAACAACATAATTTTAGAAACATTGAAATATAATTGACAAAAGTATTCAAACCTTTGTAAGAGTCTCTAAATCTCTTTTATTTTCATTTCAAATTGAATCAACAACATAGTAAAATGTGCAAAGTGAAGAGGTCTGAATGTTTTATAATTAGTCTTTTATCCAATAAATACAGATATCAAAGGAAACCAGCTATTAAATTCTGGTAAATGACAACAGCATTTTATTTAACACTTTTAAATCATGCTAACCTTCGTTTCTCTGTTTCTGGTTCCACAAGTATCCCCATCTCTCATCCACATGCCTGTGAATGTGTTGTTTGCTATTTCCCACTCGTGCCAAATTCTGTGAGGGACACACAAGAACCTGCTCTTACAACAAACCAACAGCTTACTGCCAATCATTCACATATTAGTGATATTTACAATAAATGAAACCTAGATTAATGGAAAGTAACAGCATCTTACCCCAGTATCCCACTGTAGGCATTCCACCTGAATGACTGTTCGTGTTGGGTGATGTTGTGAAATGGACATAATTCATATTTATACCTGCAAAACAACCCATCACATCTTTATTTTACATATTTTCATGTCTAACAATGCAACAACCAGTATTCAAAACAGGCAGCACTGGAGAACCCATAGACCTTTTTGAGTAATTAAAGTGGCGTGTAAAATACTCACACTGATTCTGTGAGACTGAAGCACTTTCCAGCCAGTCGATGAAGATGTGCAGGGCCTTAAAGAGTGTTGATGTTATTAGTGAATTCAGTGAATGACAGACAGAAAATGTCTTCATAATTTTACAACACATAATCTACAGATTAACCATTCTTTTAGGACAGTTCATCTCTGGATTAAATTAAATGTCTCTTTGTTTTACCAGATACGGGAGCTGGGGTCACTTTAGGCTGAAGTCTGCTTCCCTGAGCCAGAAAAGGATTGTTCAACCTTCAGACAGAAAAGAAATCAGTCAGGAAGGAGCTAATGCCAACAAAGAGTGACAGATGTTGTTGGTTAACATACCCAAATGTGTTTGGCTCCTCAACTATCTTCATTTTACCGCATAATCCAGGGTTCACTGTGTAAAAAAAAACCAAGTCAGATCCAACTCAACGTGCAGCACAACACAACGTGGCGCATCTGTCTTAGCATAACGTTTACAACACAGAATATATTCAGTACATTAATACTTACTGGAAATACATATGAAGACTATGAAACTTGTTAAATGAAATAATCCATTAACTACACAGTACATGACTTTATTTTTGAATGATCAAACTGTGACATCTGTTTGTTTTCTAGCTACACTTCCTGTTTTGTTAGGGATACGTCAGGTGACAGGTCACGTGATTCGAATAACATGTGGGCATGCGCGGTTTCAGGCTGGCAGTACGGTGTGCTTTCCATGCTACGAAGTAGTTGGAGCCAGCTAAGCTGTATTAGAAATGTTTACATAGAAGCGGAGGATAAATCCGAGGCTGAGTTACCAGTTTTCTTGTAAAATATGTATTAACTTGTAAGTGGTGTTACGTCGAGTTACTTGTGAGATAAAATTCTTGACACGCTAGCCTCATCGGGGTAGCTACCCAGCTAACAGTGTAAATAAATGTTGGCTAGGCTTAATGCATGCTGTGATCTGAGAGAAGCTCGCTAGTTGTCCACTGGGTGAAAGATGGGGCGAAAGAAACAGGGCAAATTTGTGCGCTCTGATAACAAAGGCAAAGATAAACGACATAAAATGAAGGGGAAATCTTTAGAGGCCTTTACAGAAGAAATGCACAATGCTTTTGAAGGTGAGATCACTGACTATTCATAATCCAAAAATGTTTCAGTTGTTTTATGTTTTGCTTATAATTTTTCCACTGTTGAACATATCCTATAGTACATTTTATTTGTGCGGGCTGTTAGTGTTCTTCAAAAAAGTTTTAATTTAAAATATGAAAAGACAAAAATTCTGATAATACCTCTGTAATGAACATCATTGAGCAATAGGTTTACATTCGCATCATAATGCACATTTTGTCCTCTGTCTCTGTGTGTGTGTGTTTCCAGCAAGTCTTCACCTTGAGGAAGGAGCAGAAGCCGCACAGGTTAAACTGCCTTGTCCACTTGCCATGTGGGAGCTGGGTCATTGTGATCCTAAACGTTGCACTGGCAGAAAGCTGGTACGCAAAGGCTTTGTACGCAACCTTCGCCTCAATCAGAGATTTAATGGTCTCATACTAAGTCCAATGGGCACAAAGTATGTGACACCAGCAGACAGGTGTGTATCAATTAAAATCACCGAAAGGCTGCAGAGATTCTTTATACTTTGGAATATAAATACAAATAGTTTCTAGAATACATACACATACATTTAATCTCCTTTATACACAGAGAAATTGTGGCTCAGAATGGGTTAGCAGTGATTGATTGTTCCTGGGCCAAACTGGAGGAAACTCCTTTCAACAAGATGGTTGGAACCCATCCCAGGTTACTACCGTACCTTGTGGCTGCAAACCCAGTCAACTACGGCAAACCTTGCAAGTTGTCTTGCGTGGAGGCTTTTGCTGCTACGTTCTGCATTGTAGGTAAGGCTTTAGCCAAAGTTAATGAAGAATTATGTTCTGTGTTGTCTTAATAAGCACTTTTTATAACCTGTTATAAGCTATATCTGGGAAACTCTCAACATGTGCTTCTAATTTTTCAGGTTTTGAAGAACTGGCTGTGCTCTTGTTGAAGAAATTCAAGTGGGGGACAGTGTTCTTGGAGCTCAATAAAGATCTGCTGCATAGCTATGCTGCATGCCAGTCGGAGGAAGAGCTGCTCTCTGTAGAAAAGGAGTTTCTCTCATCCAAACCGGAGGAGGAGGAGTTTGGTAATATTAGGGAGAAATATATTGGGTCACATCTGGTTTTTCCTCCCATAATTGTACAGCAGACGCAGGTGGTTGGGGGTCACTTTTGGTCATTTAGTCCCACACCTGCTCTTATGTTAGTTTTGGACTGAACTACCTCATAGCCTAGTTCATACTTATTATGTCAAAAGCTGTCATTAAAAGTGGCAGAATAATGTGTAGCTGCAGTCAAGGAAACTAGAATAAAATACGCTCACTGGCCACTTTATTAGGTACACCTGTAAAATCCAATGCAATCTAACACAGAAACTCTACTGTAAATTCTACTTTTACAAAGTTATAATTTCTAATTTTTTAGGTTAGAACTGTTTAAAAGTTGGTAATTCTTACAAATGTTTATTACTGACGTCGTAGTGGGTGGTGGAGTTATACTGAGGTGTATTATATAAAGAGGTGTTTGTAATGTTTTGGCCACTTCATTTATTTTAAATAGAGTGGCCAAAATATTATGTCCTCCAGCAGAGCTGCTGTATTAGATTGCATTGGATTTTACAGGTGTACCTAATAAAGTGGCCAGTGAGTGTTACCTAGTTTATAGTCCCAAATCTGGTTGTGTGTGTGTGTGTTTTTTTTATATATATATTGTAATTTAACAAAGCTGTAAATTGTGAATAATAGAAGTCATCAAGAAATAAAGGCCATGACGTAGTGATAACTGACCAGGCTTCTTTATCAAAAATATTATTTGTTTCCGAGTCAAATAATTAATTATCACTATTAAGTATCTGTAGTTTTGTTTATTTATTATGATTTTATTTGAATCTCACAGCTGTGTAATGTTTTGGAGGCTAGTTTTTAACGTTTGGAAACTGTGAAGACGGATACATAATCTTGCTGAGATACAACCTCCGATGTTGAAACTATTTTGTTTTTCGATAAATTCTGTCTTATTCACAGATCCATTTGATGTTAACTCTGGTGTAGAATGTAGGAATCTCAACAGACGTCAGTGGTAAGTATTGAATATTTTTAATTTATAATTTATTTTACTGTGATAAACCATATATTGGTAAATTAATTATACATACTGATGAAGACATTTAACTACCATCAGCTAAAATTAAAAAACCTATAAGCTGGTGAATTGTTGTTTGTAAAACACCAAATATTCTTAAAAACAACGTTACATTCCTAGTTCGTTTTCAGTGGTTATGTTTACTAAATTCATCCAACTGCCATTTCTGTATTTAGCACACCTGAAGATGATGATTCGAGTGAAGATACGGACACGTCAGAGGATGATGAAGATGAAGCAGAAGATGAAAAAACAGAAGGCAACAATGAGTCGAACACAGAGTCACGTAATGATGAAGAGGAAGAAACTGAATCTAATCTAATCTGATACTTTTAACATAAGGACCGCCAGACTGGATGAAATACTTATACTGTAGGCTGTTTTGGGTTATCCAGTTTTGTATCCTAAAATATAAAAATTATATAATGTGTCTTAAATTTTATATGTCAAACTAAATAAATAAATATTTTCAGACTTCATTTGGTGTAAGGTGTATGTTTAGATAATAGTTTGGTGGATAAACAGAGCTGTAATAGCCCATCAGACTTGTTAGGTGGTGTGAATTCAGGCTGCTTCCACACAAACCGTGAGTCAAAAGACCTGTAGATTAACGACGCTTCAAAGATTTATTAATGAATATAAAGCAGCCTAACGTAAGTGCAGTTTGTAGGCCACGTCTACTGTTGTACATGAATATCGGCAACTGCTGCACTCGTCTGATATCCGTCCCTATCATTGAGATGAAGTTCAGTGGGTTGTAAATGTGGCGAGGGGGCGGACACAGCGGGACTCTCCTCTGCTGTCCTGCGGTAACATTGTTGTGGAACGACGTCACAGCTCGAAAATGAAGGCGCAGAGGCAGCCATTACTGGAGCTTCTCTAATTATTTTATTCCAAATAAATACTCGTGGAAAACTCCCATGGCAAGAGCTACAAGTCAGCTGGTGAGTGTGACAACTTTAACACGAATAACAATTCGAAGCCTGTGCCCATAATGTATGGTGTGGCGGCTATTTGACAACAAATAGTTAGGTCGGGCCTTCATTTGAAGAGCGGTGATAGCCGCAAACATCGTTTAACGTTACGACTCACTAGCTAGCGACGTTAGCTCGCTAATGTAAGCTAGCACATAATGTTGCCTACCATAATCTATGTTATCCAGCGGCTAGTTTAAGTCACAATTAAATGTTCTTAAAGGCACCCCGTACCGGTTTAGCATTTACCAGCGACTGCTATATGTTTAATATGATGTATTAGCACTTTCCCCTGGTTAGTAACGTTAGCTGTTGGATAATGTTAGCTAAACAGGTTCGCGCTTTTGAACGATGCTGTTGCTTGCTAACAAGCTAGCGGTTAACATTAGCTTTAGTGCGTTACACCTTTGGTTGGAAGATAGCTTTTTAAGGTCAGTGTCGTTTAGTTTGATTGTCAGCCCATTAATATCGAAATGTCAACTTCGCCGTTAGTGCTCCAACTGAACATGACAAAGTGGTTTTACATGAAAACTGCATAATGTTTTGGAACTGCTTATCTGCTACCTAGCTTTCAAACGTTAGCTAATTGACTGCCTGTTAGCATTAAGTTTAGGTTATAACTCGCTGTCATCGACGGCCGGCATTATTTGACAAGGCACTAGAGCTAACGTTAGCCTGTTAGCAGGCGTTAGTTAGCTAGCAAAGAAAGTTGGCTCAGGCCTGTTGTCACTCGAGAACTCAGGGTAAGGTTATCGTTAACGATAGCTGACGTTATCTGTCAACCATTACACGGTTCATCAAATAGTAATAGGTCAGTAGGTAGTTTTATGTCCAGTTGGTAACCAGACAGTCAGGTCAGGATAAGGCAGCTAAATGGCCACACCTTGGTTTTGAATGAGAAGAAGCTAGGCCAAGTGTACTAACTAACTAACGTTAACAGAGTTGTAAGCTGAACAACATTAGCACTGACTATTACAGTAGTTCAGCTGGTTAAAAATAACCGACGTATTTAGGAAGCAACGAACAGTTTGTTGGAAAGCACAACCTGTCAGTCTAAGTAAAGTCTAATGTTGTCTTTGAGTTCTTAATCATTTGGTGAATTTCACCTCGGTGTTTTTTTGCGTTAGCAGTAACTTTTATTTACATGCAGTATAAGTGACTTCAGTGCAGTCGTGGTAGGAAGTACAGCTGTCACATGAAAACAGTAACTTTTGACATAGTTTTTACAACTCCACCACTGGAGGGTGGGACCACCACGCTCAGAAGCGGTATCTTCAATAGTCATTGACCTTATCATTTCTAGACTTTGCTCCTCAAGTGGTCTCACTTGAAAATGTATATTTAAGTAACCATAAACAATTCAGTGCTAAAAGCAGTAAATTTAAATGATTGACCTTGTAAAGTGGCTTTACAGCATATGATTTGGATCCACCAAGTCTTATCTCCTCCACAGCCATATACACATTTTCTGTAATACGTTGGGTATTTGCTCATTTTGTAGCACCTTGTATTTTGGTCATACAGTTTGTTGCACCAGTACATGCAACACATTGCATATATTAAAATTCAAAAGACTGCTGAACATCAAAATGTGTTCTTTGTCATTATGTTTACATTTGTATCCCCATCATTGATATGTAGGAAGGGAAGGAATCACACATTTTCATTAGTAGTGTTGTTGTTTTTTTGTTGTTTGTTTTTTGAGTGAGTTAAATGTGTGCTTTCCTAGTTTTAGACTAAGATACACGATCCCTTATACTTTTAAAGTGAAGATACAGTATTTAAACTGCCCATAGACATGATTTAAACAATAATTACATCAACTTCACTCTGACACATTCCCTCTCTTGTTACAGTATGATGTTGTGCCCATTCAGCCCAACCTTGTCATCTGCTCTTGCTCGCATTCATCAATGGTAAGAAATCACCCTGACTCCTGCTCGCCACTTGCTATCCCAGGCGCAAGCAGTAGCCACTGTCCTAGAATGGAGGGCTCGGCCTCAGAGGCCCATGCCATAGGCGCGTCTGCTAGCAGCCAGGTCTCGGACCTCCGCACACAGCCAGCTGCCCAGGCACCACAGCCACGCAAGAAGAAGCCAGAAGACTTCAAATTTGGCAAAATACTGGGAGAGGGTTCCTTCTCGACGGTATGAAACTTGCATTCCTTTTAGCCTCTGAATTATAATTGGGTAGATGTTACTACATGCTAGCATTCTTTTGATTAATGTACTTGGATGACTCATCCTCCATTCATTTGAGTTGAAATTATGAAACGGTCCCTAAGAATTACTAGTTTCCCCCAAGTCTGACAAGAAGGTAACATGATACATTATGTTTTGTTTTTCCCAAAGGTTGTATTGGCAAGAGAGCAGGTAACAGGGAAAGAATATGCAAGTAAGTAATAAAGCAGGAACTTTTTTAAGTGCAGTAAATTGCACTATATGATCAGTATTGATAACTCAGTGTGTTTATTATTATATCCTGACATTGTCCTTTTTGTCTTTAGTTAAGATTTTAGAAAAGCGCCATATTATGAAGGAGAACAAAGCCCAGTACGTGAAAAGAGAAAGGGATTTGATGTCAAATCTAGATCACCCATTTTTCGTCAAGCTCTACTTCACATTTCAAGATGATGAGAAGTTGTGTATCCTTTTCATAAGTTCAATTGGTTTATGTGCTATACATTGTTGTTGTTTTGTCATTTGAAACTAATTGTAGCTGGTTGTTATTAACATTACGTAATTACAGTGGTCCTTAACTAGCTTTTACTAGATTTTGGTCTCAGCTACGCAAAGAATGGAGAGCTCCTGAAATACATTCGCAAAATCGGTTCATTTGATGAGACCTGTACTAGATTCTACTCAGCTGAAATTGTTTCTGCCCTAGAATATTTACACAATAAGGGGATAATACACAGGTAAGATTGTGTCTCTATGTAGTGGCGTATATGTTTTAAATTGTTTTGTGTGTGTAAAATAATTTCAGACCTGCTTATCCAGTTATGTTACAACCTGTTGATTTCATTTCAGAGACCTGAAACCAGAAAATATTCTTCTGAGTGAAGAAATGCACATCCAGATAACAGATTTTGGGACAGCAAAACAATTATCATCAGACAGTAAACAAGGTAAAACCCCACTCCTGATTTTTGCTTGTATTTCTCAACACAGAGATAACATTAGAAGCTGTATGAACTTATTAATGTAATTTTAAAATTTATATGCCTTGTCTGACAGCAAGAGCAAACTCCTTTGTTGGAACGGCACAGTATGTGTCTCCAGAGTTGCTAACAGAGAAGTCAGCCTGCAAGAGGTAAGAGCCTTTGGCTTTTACGCAATTAATGCATTTGCTAATCATAGTTTATTTCATCATTTACTTGTGTCAGAGGAGTATGACAACGCATAAATGTATTTTTCTGTTTTCTTCATTTTCTTTCTTAGCTCTGACCTTTGGGCCTTGGGATGTATTATCTATCAGCTGGTGGCTGGTTTACCACCATTCAGAGCAGGGTAAGGGACAGTTCAGTTTATTTTCATTAATTCATGTGTAAATAATGTACAATCACACTGGACTTCTATTTTAACCATTGCCATAATTACTGTGGTTAGGTAAACTTGCTTAATTAATACAGTAAACCGTGTTTCACTTAAGAAACTTATGAGTCTCTTCGTGTCTTTTTGTTCTTCCCAATTGTGCTTCACATGATGTAGAAATGAGTACCTAATATTCCAGAAGATTATAAAGCTGGAGTATGAATTCCCAGAGAAATTCTTTCCCAAAGCCAAGGATCTTGTCAGACAGCTTTTGGTAGGTCATCAGATGCCACAATTCATATATGCAGCTAAATACATTTTATAAATTTGTTATGTATGCTTGCATTATTTAGTTCCACTATTCAGGTGAATAAAAACACATTTCAAACCTGTTTCATGTTTTCTACTACAGTCACTGGACCCTTCCAAGAGGATTGGGTGTGAAGAAATGGGAGGCTATGACCCTTTGAAGCAACATCCATTCTTTGACACCATCTCCTGGAGTGACCTACATCTACAGACACCCCCCAAGCTCACCCCTTACCTTCCAGCCATGTCTGAGGATGATGAGGACTGTTATGGAAATGTAAGATGATTCCTGCCTCTGTAATTTTCCATGTCTGTTATTGTTTGTTATTTTTGTTATGTTTTTCATGGATTGACTTAGGTGTAATGCTTTACTGAAGGATAGTGATTCCTCCTCTCCCCCCAAACCCTGACTGAACTCTCATTTCCAACAGTATGACGATCTCCTGAGCCAGTTCAGCAACATGCAGGTGGCCCAGTCCAGCTCATCACACTCCTTGTCACCACATGAATCTATACCCCCACAGAGATCCAGCAGCAACATTGAGCAGTACATCCATGACTTGGACAACAACTCCTTTGAGCTGGACCTGCAGTTCACTGAAGAAGAGAAGCAGCTATTGCTGGACAAACAAACTACTGGAAACCCTTGGTAAACCTCTTGCTACATGCTGTACCCTTATGTTGATCTAGCTTGTGTCATAGAAATGTGGAACAAAGTTGAATTACATCTTTAACAATTAATAGATGTGTTTAAGAATAATCACCAAATGTAATATTTGAATGAAAGGGGGGAGTGACTGTAATCTCCTGCTACTTATTTACATAGGCACCAGTTTGTGGAGAATAACCTGATCCTGAAAATGGGCCCAGTGGATAAACGAAAGGTGTGTGAATTACAGCGCACGTATTTCAAACTCATTATTTTATTGTGTTGTTGTATATTTGTTATACATTGCGTTCAAATTCCAGTAGGTTAAGAGTTTTCTGACCGCTGGACTATGCTTCCTATGGCATGGCTCTGACTGCTTGTAGTAGTAAAGAGAAATCCTTTCTGTGTTGTGGAAAGCCTTATTGGTGTAACAGCCCCCTCTGTTGGTAAGCAAGCATCTCAAGATGTGTGGCTTGCATTGCAGGGTCTGTTTGCTCGACGGAGACAGCTGCTTCTCACTGAAGGACCACACCTGTACTACGTGGATCCTGTCAACAAGGTTTTGAAAGGGGAGATTCCATGGTCCCTTGAGCTACGCCCCGAGGCCAAAAACTTCAAGACCTTCTTTGTTCACACGGTACATAACTATTTATTTTTCTCTGTTCAGCATATTTTCTTCTACCCGCATGTTGATACTTGTCCGCTGTTTGGGACCTCTCATAATATGCTGTTAATTTTACTGAGTCTTTTTTTCTCCTTTCATGTGACGTTTGCAGCCTAACCGAACATACTATTTGATGGACCCCAGCGGAAATGCCGACAGATGGTGCAAGAAGATCCAGGAAGTGTGGAGAAAGATCTATCAAAGGCACCAAAACCCTGGTCTATAGGAGTACATTTCCTCCAGTGGCCACTCCTCTTTAGCTCTGAGGCCAATCACTGAGCAGAGTAACGCCCTCTTTAGTGCCCTTCATCACCGCAATGTAAACAAACTCTTAGAGACGCTGGCATCTAGACTTTGTTTGTTTTCCTGAGTAGAACCATGGGAAAAATACAACTTTGGATTCAGGGTTGCTTTGCTTGTTCTTTGTGCTCTCTGTGAGGCTTCTATTGCATTTTTCCATGTATGGATGATAAGACTGCCAACATGCACATTTGCTTTTTGTACATTCTGCAGGGGGGATGAGAAGGGCAAGCTTGGCCTGTAGATTGATACAAATTTGGGTACCGCTATGACTATCTCAAATGCAAGGACTGGTTTCCTGCTACGGTGATACCATAACACAATGTCTAGCTTTTGTGAATGAGAGCCTATCCTGATATCTTAATTAAATCATATCCTAATCCCATATTTTACATGCAAGCGGTAGTCAGCCCCCACTTCTAGTGCATTTACGCCATGTTGTGACAGATACTGTAAGCTGATTCAGTCTCACAAGTTTACCAAACTCAAATCCTATATATTTTTTGTCAGAACCCAAATGTTTCTACGGTATTTGAGTTTTTTTGTGTGTGTGTGTGTGTCTTGGTACTTGGTTATTGCAGTCCAATTAAGGTCTCTATGTAACAAGCAGTTTGCTGGTCTTCAGTGAGACGTGGGTCTGAATCAGTCTCTGTATAAGTGTGAGCTTTCCATAGCCGTTACTGAGATGTATTGCTGACAGGGGACGGGTAAACATGCCACTAGCTTGTAGTTCCTAATCATAACTTGCTTATCTTTCCTGCATGGCCAGTTTTGTAGCTCAGCCTTGTCTGCTTCTCTCTCCTAGGGCACTGGAAGTGTAGTTTATTCAAGCTTAAAGGTGGGTATTTTTGACTGCATTGGCAAATATGATTGGATGATCTGGCTGTTCTGTACCATTCACTGGCTATTTTTTGTGGTGTGAATTCAGTTTCATTTTTGCTGGGATAGTTGGCTCATCTTCAATACGTCCTATTGAAAACAAAATCTTATGTGCTGACCACCCCATGCTGAACGGCTACACATACTATCATTCTCGGAAGCAATCACAGTAAAGCTGTTGTCCCTGGACAAAATGGCAGAACTGCCTCACTGGGCTTATTAGTGCATCTTATTTTGTTTTCTTTCTGACGTTTGGCCCAGTAGAAATTAAAGCGATTGATTTAACTTGTGCTCTTGTTTTAGCAATATGTATTATCATAATGCTTTTAATTTTTGACAGATTACTTTAAGGTCCTTTCCAAAGGTCCTCTTCCTTCAGCTGAGTCTGTGTGCAGTGTGACTGGAGTGAATAGCACCCTCTGGCCCTGGGCATTGGGGCTCAGTGTGGTTGGAGTCAGTTAAAGGATATCTCTCTGATCCAAATAACCGATGCGAATTGCTGTATCTGTCTATAAAGTTAAGAAAGTACTAAAGAAGTGTTTTCCTCTAGTTAGAAAAATCGTTTGAATCAAGTCGATGGCAGTCGGTTACATCGTGTATGGAAAACTCTACCTGACTTGTAACTGACTAGAACTGTGATGTACAGATGATGTATTATTAAAATCTGAAGCAAGTAATGCAATGATATTAGGATACAGTTTTTGTATTTTTATTCTTGTATAAGGTTATTTGATGGCTATTGTTTAGCCGCTAGTTCATTCTGTGTTATTTAAATTCTAATATATGAATCATATTTGGATTGAAGTCATGTTCAGGGGCCATGTTGTGTATGTATTGAGATGTAAAGCCTTTGAATGTGAATAATTATTGTAAACTATAATATTTTACAGCTTTTTTCTTACTATATCATACATTTTCTATTTGCTCAGTGATTTAATCATATTCTGATAATTTAATGAATCTGTTCATTCTCTCTCTGATTATTGTGCGCTAGGTCAGTAGATGTTGAATGATGAATTTTCCACTTAATGCTTGGTAGTCCAGTAATTAAAGCATGTAGGGATTTAGGCATACAAATAAAGCCATGTGTCCTGTCTTCTGTTAACAACCACAGTAATGACACAGTAAAAAAACAGCAGCATTCAGTGGCAACTGTATCTCACATATTGCAGCATGTAAATAAAGTTCCGGTCCATTATCAGTGTGTGTGTTTCATGAAAATTGCTTTAATGCACACTTCAACGCGAGCAACAAGGGGGAAAAACTTACTGAATAATTTAAAGCTCACTTTTATGGAGAGGTGAAATATGCACAGGGCAGCTACCAACCTAATTTCCATGACGGTTAAAATGTCCTGTTTTGCTGTTGTATGTGGAGGCATTCACTATGAACAGATCGTGGCTACGTACTGAAACGACACTAGATAAAGCCGGGGAGGACCTATTTTCTCTGGAATAATTTATGCAAGTGTCTCGGTGCTGGTGGAGTGGGTTAGTAGGAGTGGCTGAGGAGCTGGCTGCCTGCTTTGCATGAATCGTGGGCTCCAAGTTAGTGGCTGCAGCTTAGATATTTCCTGTCAGCCGCACAGACAGAGCAGAGGCGAGGGCGGAGGAGACGAGAAGAGGGATGGCAGAAAGTATCTCCGAGACGAGCGGCTCCGTTCACCGGAGATGTTTGGGCCATTCTCCGGCGGACAGAAACGCCTCAGCCGGGGTCGGGGCATCAAAATGGATTCGTCTAAACGTCGGGGGCACATATTTTCTAACAACGAGACAGACACTGTGTCGAGATCCAAAATCATTTCTGTATAGACTGAGCCAAGCTGACCCCGAGCTCGACTCCGACAAGGTAAATGCTAAGCTAACGTTATGCGAGCTAGTTAGCGCTGTAGTTATGAGCATTACTACTTGATTAACTTCATTTTATTTAACTCAAAATAGCTTGTATATGCTTGCTACATTATACCACCATTGCCCGCTCATCAGCTTAATTATTAAGACTCCAAAGAGTCGAAATTAATGTTTATCCAAAACTTGATTTTTGTGCTAGCTAGCATTAGCCTCCTAAGCTAGCTAGATTCCGACAGTAACCAAGTGACTTGCTAGCTTGAATCTAGCGTTAGTTCTCTCATTATGTGTCCTAATATGTTTAAACGCCAAGTTTTCCGCTTACAAATGTGTGTCATCTTAACTGTAAACTCTGAGCAAAAAAGTGAAGCGCTTACTGTTTTTATACATGTCTAGATTATAAATAGCAAGTGGCCACAGTAGTTGAAAACTTTCCCCATCTGAGGCCAGTGCAAAGCGTTAAACACATCGAGGTGTCATTTAGTGACAGCGGCCACAGTTTTATTTAATCCGGATAGCAGTGACAAAAACTTTCAATGTAGATTGCGTAACGTAGTCTTGAATATTACTGCTGAACTTTAGGCGGGTTATTTCGCTCACATTACACTTAAAGTAGAATAAACCATTTAAATCATATAAATTAACTTTATCTTTTCTGCTGTGTTTTGGATATGTTGAGGTATGATCATACCTCAGCATATCCAAACCCACATGTTCATACACTATTCATTTATAATTATTTTCTGGTATTTACAGTGATTAAGACACCTTCAACCATTAGTGCCATAATTAAGCAGTTATTTATAAGATTTCATTGCTTGATGAGTCTGTTTTATCCTCCTACTTGTCTCGGTTTGTACTGCAGTAATCAGACCCACCAATGAGGACATAAGTCATTGCCAAATGGGGTGAGAGATGGGCATCATTTCCTTCAAAGGCCTCAGTGCTCCAGAAGCAGGGATTTCTCCGTTTGTCCATCTGCTGCTTTAAATTGCTTTACACCCAGTCATGTCAAGCGTAATATATGTGGCATCTGCATACATAATATACCATGGTCTGATTTTCATTGTTTGTTTGTTTTAGTGCCCCTATTGTTCATTATTTTTTATCAACTTGCACATGTAAATCTCTACCCCCTAAGCTGAGACCATGGCTCATTTTGTATTTCATGCAAATATCTTAATCTCTAAATAATCAGCTTGCTTTTTTGTCAGTTTATCCTCCCGTGACCATGGATCAGTACGTCTCAATCCTTTGTCTTATCTCAAGCCTTTACTGCATCTCTCTCCTGCAGGCTGTTTTAAGATAGCTCCCACTAAAAGACTGGTTATTATTAGATATTATTTCACTTGCTACTGTGTAAGTGCCGACATGATTTAATCTTTTTTTTTTTTTTTTTTTTGCAGCTGAACCAAATAGGCCTTTTTTTTTTCTTAGCAGTCAAAGTCCGGCAGAGTGACAGATCAGTGAAGAGCTCTGTTTTGGGGCGAATGCAGTATTGTGTTTCTTGGCCAAGGAAATGTGTGGTTCAGTTCTCAGTCACGCAGGCTGACGTGCTTCAGCAGGACTCTTGAGGAGAACTGCATTATTCATGTTGTTGACTGGAGCCTGTTTTGCACATTGGGGTAGAACAGGGAGAAAGTGCAGGAAGTGCTGTGACATGCACAGATATAACAGAATTGTATTTATAAGTCTACTTTTTTAAATTATACATCCCAGAATTGAAAAATTGCACTCACTGCTGACATGCTATCATGGTATCATCATTAGGTTTGTTAGGCTCAAATAGCATTTTCACTCTGAAGCATCTTATGCAGCTATTGCTCTCAAAATTGTCCATTGTCTAATCTACAAACTGCACACCAATGGGTATTTTATCCTTTTGGTAGACTCTTGCTCTCAAATATTCAGCCCTGAGCCACTCAAGTATAGGCCCACATTTCTAGCTTTGAGAGCTGCATAAATTTTTCAGGCACCACATCACAAAGGATTCTTGTTCCTTCAGCATCTTATTCTTTTCATATTCATATCCATTTGCTTCCCAATGAAGTTCTCTCTGTGGCTGTCTCTGTGAGAAATATGGCTGGATTTAATGCACGATTCAGGTTGTATGTCATGCCTGAGCACACTGCGGGAGGCAACGTAAATATTTAACAGTGATATTGTCTCCTGCTGCTCTATATTCTCAAATTAACTGCAGAGTCCTATTGGAAAATCAGGTGTGACTCAAGGATGATCTCATTAGCTTCATCATTCAAAAATAACTTTATTTACATTGTTGTGTGCTCCATAAAACTGAAATGTTGCCAGCTTGAAATTTGATGACTAAATTCAGCCATTTATAGGACAGACTTTTCCCTTTTTAGCTTTTTTTTCTACTGTGATTTCTGTTTCTCCTTCTCCCAGCCCAAGGTTGCAGTGATTACCTGGTTTGAAAGCTTTGCTGTGGAGCTACTGTCTCTCATCATGACAGTTTTTAGGGGACTTTCAAAAGCAGAGCTGTTCATTTATTGCCTCAAACACTCCTGTCATAAAATGTTGAGGAAAACGTATAGCTGTTGTTGCTTTGCAGATCTGAAAATTGTGGAAAGAAAAGTTTCTTTTATCGTTGGCGAAATGATCGAACATGAATTTAAAATACAGAGTTGGGTATTTTGAAATATGAGATGGTTTCATATAAAATAAACTTCTGATGTGCTGTATGTATTATTTAAAAGATGAAGGCCTCTTTGACTATGCCATTACTGCATGTATTCCAGAGGGAATTCCTGACTCCTACTCTACAAGGATCAGACTTCCACTTGGCTCACATGACTCCGAAGATCTACTGCAATATCTTTAAGCACTGTTTTGCAGAGGGCTTGTATTCAGCTTTGCTGCAGTGAAGACGAAGCAGAGTTTGATAATGATTTTATTCTTTTAATTCTTGTCCTCATGGAGGCCATCACCACATGGAGGTCATGTGGGAAATTAATTGTTTTAGTATCATGCTGCAGTTTGATAATTGCTTTTATCTATCTGTCCTATTGTGAGCAATGTAATGTGAAAATTTGCTCTAAATACCTCAGTTTTACAAAGTGTATGGTTCCACGTTTCTGTATTTTGGTGTGCTTGCTTCTCTTGGAGCTATGTATTATTTTTTTATTGAATTAGGGACTGATTTTCAGTGTCTGATGTCTGCAGAAAACCTTATTGGACCTCATGCGTTTGAGGGTGGGTCATTATGGTATTTCCTGTGGGAGGATATGTATTGTGTGTAGCAGAAGAACGATAACATAAATACAGCACAGTCTGCTGTTTTGTTTTGGTTTTTTTTAACCTAGGTTTTAAGATGCGTTTCATTTGAATTCAGTCATGATTAGGTCTACTTGAACTGACTCTGGTAACAGTGTCTACAGTGCTTAAACTTGAATATTTGTTTGAAAGATCAAACCACAAAATACTATGTAGCATGTTTGTCCTACACTGAACTGAGCTATTTCTGTACTTATTGTAGGTGGTGTTAACATGTTTTGGTGTATTTGTTGATATGACTTGAAGTGATAACACTTTCTGCCATTTGTCTATGTCCCATGTAGGCTTAGCATTTTTATTTCATTAATAAGCACCAGGAACAGATGAAGATTTAATGTCTAACTAGATAATCGCTTTTTACTGATGAACCCGATCTTACTCATCACCACTTTCATATTCATAGATAAGCTAATTTTGTCATTATGGTCATAGTGTTTCACATATGGATTGAGCTTTCTCAAGTTGCACTTCAGGCTTTCTAATTCAATATCTTTCTTCCTAATTGTTTAGCTCACCTCTTTTTCTGTCTACAGTACATCCCAGCAGCAGCTCTTATCCTGCCCCCTCTCCTCTGTTTGTTGCCTAGTACTCCCCAGCCTGGGCCCCCAGAGACAGTCTTTTGTTTTTAATTAAAAACACTGTCCCCTTTGTATACACGGGACCATGCCAGAGCCCCATAATCATCTTTCTCTGAACTGGGTCACTGTCACCTCAAGTCGCCCACAAATACATGTGCACACAGAGGACCAATAATGGGCAGAGTAATCGGGGAGCAGAAAGTTTACACAGCTGGACAATATGCAAGTTTTGAATGTAGCATTGTGTTTCTATGAGGCTGTGTGCAGTAGTTTATTTGTGTAGCCTTTTTCACAGCAGACATTTTGATGTATTACTTATCATAGTGGGTTGAGCACAGGTGTTATTAATAACATCAACTATGATGCTGTTATTTAAGTGTCCCAGTGAGACTGTGAGCCAGCATGCACAATACCAGGAACCCTGAAATGAAAGCGCTAAATGGAATTCAGCTGTAATTAATTTTGTTTACTACTGTGACGTGTGAAAATGTCTCTAAGAAAATGGCCTTTATGCTCTTTTGTAGTGCTTTTCAAACCCATACAAGTGCACTAAATCAAGACATGGAAAACCTCCATCAAAAATAAATAAATAAATTGTATTCCCTTTTATAGCTTTTAAAGAAGTATGTGTAACACTTGAAAGTGTTAAAATGTAGTTACAGTAGTGCTTCTCAAATAGTTTCTTCTAGAGCCATTGCAGAGGGGGTGCACATGCCCAAGGGGAAAAAATGTTCAGTGAAACTAAAGCTGAATAGAGCTTTTGAAAAGCTGACATTTTGACATGTTGAACACAAGTGTAGCCAGTAATAATTTTAATTGTTGGAACCGAGTCATCGTTAATGTTATTACTTCCAGCGTTGCTTTTCTTGCTGTGACTTGCCAAAGTGTCTGCTGTGAAAAAGGTCCATGGTTCTGGTTTATTTGATAATGAAACAGTAGTGTTCTGGTGCTGAAAAAGCTAGCATGATTCAGCTTTCCGATATTTATTCCAAAAGCAACGCTTGTTCAAGTAAATTATTTATTAGATGAGTTACTGAGATTGTTCTCGGTATAATTTTATGTGGTACTTTTTGTTCCTAGTTTCCCAAATGTTGTCACAAGCTGATAAAAAGTTAACATTTTTGGACTTCCAAATGGGCACAGGACAGACGGTTTGTATCTTGAAAGTTCTGAGCTTGATAAATAACAGTTGTCATGTAATATGTTTTAAATTGCTCTTAATACAGCAACTAACTGTACAACACACTGTGGTTTGAATGTGGTGAGAAGTGCAGCTTCTGGCTCGTCTGTTTTCTCCATACACACCCACCTGTACTTGTGCTTAAACTTCAGTGACTACGAAAATGTAAAGAACTGACACGGGGCACTGAGACCAGAATAGAGCTCCACTGGGTTACGGTGGGATATTTTTGCCTTGGAAAGGAGGTCATCCAGCCAGGAGGGTTCAGAGATTCATTACAAAAGAAAATGCACTGGGGCCTTTTTCTCATTATTGGAGAGATTAATGGGTTTTGAGTTGAAGCTCTAGATTCATGAAGCACGGCTAACCAGCCATGTACACGTGTTTGTCACTGAAGTTTGCTCATGGCCTGGAGTGTGTGACAGCATCGCTGTGTTCTTGGGTAAATAATGCCAAAAGTTGTACCGAGCAGCAATGCTGCTAATTTGCCTAGATTTGTCCCAAAGCTATAAACTCAACTGATGCAAAGTCAAACATCCTGTAGCATTTGAGGATTAGTGCTGAGTTTGTTTAAGGCCGTTCCTTTGATGTCATACACATTTGACTCACTAAATGTCACATTGTATTAAACAGTTTTTGAGTAGTAAACTGATGTCAGTCGCTGTAGTTAGACAGCCATTCAAACAGATTTTCATATTGAGGCCAACTTTGCATCAGACGAGACTCTGGCTAATTGCCGGATGTAAGCCAAGGTGCTTTCCCTTGGTGGTCCCCCTTGGTGGATTCAGCGTGCTGTTCCAAATCTTTTTCGGTTCTGCTCTAATTGTTTCAGCTGTCTGTTCCCCCACAAGACAATGATGGTCTAATCACAGTACTTGCAAAAATGAGGGAATACCCAGTGGCTGTGAAGGATTTGGGATCAAATCCAACGCCCATGGAAATAGCGAAGTGATATCTGCTGTAGGTGTGTGGATCTGTATGCGCATGTCCTCTCAACAACTCTAGAGATTATCAGCACTCTCGTAATTCTCATCCCTCGAGTTATGAGCAGTGATGCAGTGTTGTTTTTGTGTTGTTTGTTCATATGTTTTGTTTTGTTTTGTTTTTTTTTGTCTCACGTTATAGGAACACATTTTTTAAATCTCTGTTTTGAGGTTGTATGAATACAGTAATACTAGAGGTGTTCTCAAAGTGTGGATTTGATCAGAAACAAGGGTTCCCAATGTCAGACTTTCTTTCTCAGTGCCATTTTATTGTTTTTGCTTTTCAGGATGAAACAGGTGCCTATCTCATAGACAGAGACCCTACATATTTTGGGCCAGTGCTTAACTACTTGAGGCATGGCAAACTGGTGCTCAACAGGGACTTAGCAGAGGAAGGTAATGTAGAAATTGTTTTCCAGTGAGCTATGAAGTATCAACACACTGTAAACAAGCTAATGATTTTTCAGGATTTCACTTCCAGGAATTGCAGGGGGGAAAAAAAGGGCAAATAATTTAGTAAATAAAGTATATTTGAGTATTTTTAATGTTTGAGTTTGACTAAAACAGCTACATTACAAGTAATTTGGTTTGTAAAATTTATAACAATTCAAATACTTTGTATCTGGAAGCAGATCTGCAAACCCTAAAGAAGATGGCTGTTTCAGCTGTTTTGTTTTTTTGTTTTTTTTTTTATTTACTAGGTGTGTTAGAAGAAGCTGAATTCTACAACATCACATCATTAATAAAGCTCATCAAGGACAAGATCAGGGAACGCGACTGCAAAACATCACAGGTAAATGAACTTCTGTGAAGATTTCTCAATCAGTGTTATATTCTAGTGATTATGATTCTTATTTTTTTGCCCTTTTAATTCCTCTCAGATCCCGGTGAAGCATGTGTACCGGGTGCTGCAGTGCCAGGAGGAAGAGCTGACACAGATGGTGTCCACCATGTCTGATGGCTGGAAGTTTGAGCAGGTAAATCTCTTCCTGTAAAGTCACTGCAATTCTCCTTTCATGTGCTTCACCCACCGCGCTGTGCTCACATTGACCCAGAAAAGTCCAATCCTCAATGTGGGGAAATTGCTAAAAAAGACAAACAGCAAATCACATCTTTCTCAATGTCCGCATACATGATCCGGGCATCCCTTCTGTGCTCTGATTGGTTGTTGCAGCTTGTCAGTATAGGTTACGGGCGGGCCCACCAGTCAGAGTTTCTGCTGATTGTGTCAAGGGAGGTGAAGGGAGAGGAGTCTGCTTTGCCAAACAACAGCGGAGAGGTGTGTCCCACAAACTTCTGTCCACGGGCTGGTCACTGCATGGTCCTCATGTCTATACACACCCTGATAGCCATTGTTTGTCCCAAGTAGACGCATAGCTGTCAGTTATTTTAAGTTGATTCTTTTCACTGTTCATTTGTACTGCTTGCTCACCACTTAGACTAAGAGAACATGACATCTTTTTTTTTTTTCCTTGTCTGTGATTTAACTTTTTTAATTCATACAGCTTACACAGTTTGTAAGCTTGTCAACAGCTTTCTGTGCTTTGCTTTGACGTAACCACACGACTGTTTTAGAGGCTATTCTGTGATACAGTGCTGGTTGTTTAGAGGTGGCATTTATAAACAACCTGGAAGGTAATGTATAATAGGTATATATAGGTATAGATATATATATATTTTCTATTGAGAAACCCATGTTTGGGTATTGGGAGTGTGTGTCATGTGTGAATGAATCTTTGAGAGGAGGGATCACTGGATCTTCCATCAGAGCTGGAGTCTCACTAATCTTCTTACGTAGGTCAGAGGGGAAGCTCCTAGAAACACTCCTTATGCAAAGTCTAAAGCTCGGTCGCCAGCCTGGGAGAGTCCTTCGGGTAAATGAGCTTAAAGACCTACTGCTGTCAGAGTCTTCTTTTCCTTCTACTTCTTGTACTACCTTCTTATTATTTAGTTATATTTAATGCTTTGGATTTTGTTATTGTTGACTCACAAGCATTGTTAAAAGTGGAATCAGCGGTAGCTACTAATTGAGATTATTTGTTTTTTTTAAATTGTTTTTTCCCTCAGCTTTGTTGATGCCTAGTGTAAGAGAGATCACTTAACAACAGCAAGTCTCTGTCAGCAGTGGTTAATGCGGCGGTGCATGTCTGAACATGCACACCTGAGTACAGACAGTGTAATCGTAGCCTGCTGTATATACACACTTCAGCAGTAAAGCATTTTGCTCAGGAACTGGTGTATTTTTATTTATTTACTTAGTCGTTTTTAAGCTTTGCATGGAGTTTGTTCATAAACATCAGACAGCTCATTTGTGCTTGTTTCCTGTGTGTTTTTATTTCTACTGACAGGAAAGTAAGAAGTTACCATGATACTTTTTCAGATGTATGTGGAGATGCTATTTTTAGGTTCTCACGATAATCCTGTCTGTCTGATATGATTTGATCTTTGGAGAAAAAATAGTTTAACTGATATGTTTTCATTTTGGTAGTTTTTAATTTGGTTAATTTTGATATTGAGGTCTGCCCTCAGTTCCCTGTAATGTCTTGAGGTAAACCTTTGCAGTAGATTAGTAAAAGCAGTAAAAGGCACATAAAACAGAACTAAAGAATGCAGCTGAATGGATGCTACGCATCTGGATCATGCTGATGTCTATATTGATAGATGGGATTGAGCTCATTTGTGGTTTGTTTCCTTAAACTCCTGTGTTGTAGACACTTCTTTTCAAAGCCTTCGTTTAACAAGCTTGGTCCTACTGAGGCAAATCCACCATTCCTCATTAATTTTAACCAGCATGTTTGCTTCCTGTAGTTGAGTCCCTGCAGTGTCTACTCAGCATTTTTCTTTGTACTCTTTCTTTTATTATCATTACCTTATTTTTGTGTCTCACTGATTTATTTTATTTTTGTCTAAGTGCTTCGACTCAGTGCTCTGTTTGCCTTGTGATGGATTTTGTTTTGAATTTCCATGCTGGTATGTCTGCAGGTCCTGAATATACAGTTTGAATTGTATTTCTATGTACTGACAAAGAAAAATATTATATAAATATAACACAATGATAAAAACCTAATAATAAAAAAACTAAATTGCTTCAAATTGTAGCTTCTTACAAATTATATTGCATTTAAGGTTTAAACTGGATTCTCCTTGGTTTAAATCTGACCAAGGATCTATCATGTGTCATTTTTAACGCACATGCTGTTCTACGTATTTATCTAACAGAGGCAAAATATGACTATAGAAGTTATTGACTCCTAAACAACAATCTTTAATTAGTTTACTAATCTGTGTGGTCTTTTTGGGCTATGTCTAATGAGTAGAACTTGCCTGATGCCTTTGTAAAAATATTTAGAAGCCTTAAGTGTAAGTTGTAGAAACCTGTAGACTCTCTGAGCGCCATGTTTGGTCGTCAGCCTCTTTATTTTAAACGTCTCCCTGCTTCTGTTTTCCCACCACGGGTAACCCACTTTTTGTCTCTGCTCATCAGTCTAAGGCTAATTCTTCCTCTGTGGTCTGTTCTCATGTCTCTCTAGCTGGTCAGCATAGGCTCCTCTTACAACTACGGAAATGAAGACCAAGCTGAGTTCCTGTGTGTAGTCTCCAAGGAGCTGCACAATCAATCATATGGGACCAACAGTGAGCCCAGTGAGAAGGCAAAGGTAAGTGTGTGTGTGTGTGTGTGTGTGTGTGTGTGTGTGTGTGGAAAAGGCCGGTTTGAAAATGCATTTGTGAATGATGGCCTGTGCTGGATGCTTTAAATGCACTGCATTTATGAACATGCCACCAGGGGCCTAAGAGCACCTCTAGTTTATTGATGAGAAAGCTCTATGAAGGAGAACATTGTGAATATTCAGTTCAAGCAGTCTGTATAACCAAAAGTGAGTGAAAAGAGAGTCATAACTGAACAGTGTTTTCGTGTTTAGATTAGGCTTAACTTTCTTCTTGATGTTGCTGTTGTGGCAACAACACACAAAGATTTTTCTAGCAGAATTAGATTTGTGTTAGATTTGACCTGAAGTAAAAATCTGCACAGTATAATCCATGTTAGGAGCATTAAGAGAGCACAGGTCTGCAGATTAGTGGTGCAAGGTGTGTCATTATCTCAAGGGCTTTGGGAGCGAAGCAGGAGGCACGCCCTGAGGAATTTAAACTCTCATCAGCTTGTCCCCATGGGGCCTCCTTTCCTTGAAGGCAGCTACACATTCTTTTTCATCGGAAGATTAAACAATTTAAAAAGTGCACCTTTCAAGAAAATATAGAAAAACTAGAGTAATAATATTTTTATTCAATATGCAGGTAAGGGCATAGGTAAATGATTAAAAAAAAAACAACAACAACTTTCACAGCCCTCAGATGAGGACTATGATAGAGACTGTCTGCTAAAAATAAGCCACCAATTTAATTTTGTTTTTGTCATGGTGTGCTTTAAAGATGTCATACATTTTATTATATTTTTAAAATTGACATTGTTACACTAAATTTATTAAATAACCCTTCATCAGCCAACACCTACTGTTGACAAATTTACCAGTGCTTGGTGGAAAGGCACCCTTGGATAACATGTACATGCTGTTGTGTTTTGCATATTTGAATTTTGCATATAGGCCGTGTAGTTAATGTTAATCCCCTCTGAATGTGACCCAGTAGTTAAGGTTGTCTTTTCCAGCATTTTACACATCCATTCATTTCTGTTATTTTTTTCCAACATGCCTTTCTTGTCTTCTTCTGTGCTGTTTGCATGCTGCATGTTGCTCAGAGCGAGGACGAAGAGACGGATTATGAAATGAATGAGTCTGATTAGGGTTGAGCACTTGTGACTCACTGGTGAGCGCTCAACTGCTCGTAGTCCCTTCACCACAATTCCCTAGTATGCCCCTGCCTTCTTTTGCCAAGCCTCCGCGATGCATTTTACACTACTGAAACTACCTAATGTACTAAGGCCAGAGTGAAGTGGCCTTATATAGGTTGAAAATCGGCTTTGGCTCTGTGAGTAAACCAAATCTAGATCAAAAGCCAGAGAGTTTGTGAATGATTCTTTGCATGGAACTTCTCTTTGAAACCAGATGGGATGAGCTCCATTTGATTCAGTAGTGAAAATAAGACCCTCGAAATCATTGTCATGCTCAGAACCTTGGTTAATGGTGGGGATGCTGAATCATCAGCTGCAGCAGTTCCATTTCTGGTGTTTTAAAGAAATTAACTAATTGGCCTGTTAGCGCATTATAATTATAGGTGGGGAAAGGAAGAGGACTGTGTTAAATTTGATGTTCAGAGTCTGAAGGAAACCTTTGTTCCTGGGTGATGGGATAAGTTGTAACTTGGGGAAGATGAACAGCTTTATTGTATTCTTTTTTTAAAAACTTAATTAAGTGGCTCAGTGTACAGGCAAAATGTCAAATGTTTGTTTTAATATTTATTCATTATCCAGACAAAAATATACAAAACATAACTTGCCAGCTTTTATCATATTTGAGCTGACTATTACTATCTATTACTGAACTTTACAAAAAAATCTGTCACACAGCCTTTGTTAGACTTCACATTATTCCCCTGTATTATTTGTGATGGCCATAAAGTCCCGTGAACAAGTATTCATTGCTTGTTCAACAAAAAAAATGGCTCTGCTCTTTAGATAGATTGTAATAATTAGTGAACTAGACAACCTAAATGAGCTTAGTGTGACCATATATTGAATGAGAACTAGATTATATAGTTTTACATTATGAAATATGAATTTTGCTCATGTGTAGCTAATGGATCATTCAGGTGCTGTGGTTAGCTCTTCCGTTGATCCCTCATGACAAGGTTCCCTGCTTTGTGAGATAACATTTGCTTCCTAGTCACATGCTGTATAGTTTTCTAGAAGAATGTACAGTGTTAATAATAAGTGCTTTGGTTTAAAAAAAAAAAAAAAACATTTATGAGCTGAGATTAGTCAAATGCTGCAGACTGTGCGGAGTCAATACTGACTGATTTTTAGAACATGTTCTACTTTGTCTTTTTGTCTCTGCAGATACTCCAGGAACGGGGTTCCCGCATGTGAAAAGGACTCAGTATTATGAGCTCCACGTGTTATGATGCAAACATATCATCTTTGTGGACGAACGTTGGGCACAATGGAGATTTAAAAGGGGGGGGCATTTGTTTTTGTTTTTTTTCCCTCCATTTTTGTTTTTATTTTTTGATGTAAATAAGTCTGTTTACTGACAATTTGTGCCTGTACATTTAAACTGGACCTTTTTGAATTTGCGGCAATTTTTTTTTCTAATTGAAAGCAAGGAATTGTAAGCTATAGATGTTTAATGCTATAAAATATGGCCGTCATCATACAAGGCCAATGATTCACTCAGGGTCATCTGTTGAGTTAATTCTTATCCTCCAACTCAAGGGTCTGGTTAAGGGATCAGTGTGGTCTTTAAAACTCAAAGGTATCAAACTCAATCTTTTTTTAGAGATGTTATAAGGGAATTGTACATTTATTTAGCACATGTTAAAGAATTAGGCAATTAAATGTGAAATTCACGCTCAAAACAAATCGATAAAATATTTTTCCAGAAATTTCAGTTATACTAAGATTTGTGGTCATGAGGATCCAGCTACACAACACACATATTGTCAGTTGTATTTGGGGAACATTTTACTTTCATTAGAATATTTTATTTTTAATTATTTATGGTCAAAAGGAATGACAATGTCATCATACTGTAACTGACTGTGTAGGTAAAAGGCCATTAGGTAATTGCTTAAAATGATCACTTACAGGGTTTTTATTGATGATGAATAAATGACCTGAACAGAAATATGAAAGTTTCATTTTTACATATACTAAATAAGCCAATATTAGAGATTCAAAAGATGTTGTGATGCATGATGCTTACAATTCACTAAGAAGTGAATATGTTGCTACAGTAGCTGCTAACCCAGTTACCCACATGTATATGATCATCGGTATTAAGTACTGGATACTCCTATAACAACACGTTCTCTCAACTTCTACACACACAGCTTTTAGCAAAAAGAACTAACGTTTTCTAAATGTTGTAAAGTACAAGTTTATTTCAAGTTGAATCTGTCAGACATTTTTATCCTTCAGTTCAGTCCTCATGTTCATAAATCTGGAGTTGGCTGCCAAAAAAAATCTAGTTTTTGATTTTATTATTTAAACTTTTAAGCTAAAATATATATTTTTTAGTTGTCAGTATCCTCCAGTGACCCCCTGTTTCTTGTCAGGAAAAACATCTTGTGACAAAGCTGTCACAATTTTTTTTTCGCCACTGAGTTTTGGTTAACTAGTTTATTTTAGGAAACGTCTTGTTTGATTAAGATCTTCGTTTGAGGGCAAGTATTTGTGGTGTTTGAGGTTTGTGGGCTAGAACAGTGTAAAGGTGGTGGTGAAGGACTTTCTGTTCATATCTAGGGGGGCTTGTTTTGATGTAAATAACAAATTCAATATTAATATTTAATTCTTAAAAAAACTGCACGTTTTGTACACTGTATAGAAACACAACTTCAAATAGAAGTTGTTTATACTGGATCTTTAAAAATGAGAAAATCTCGACGATGTTGACTTCTCTTTTGCATTGTTTGTACAGGACACTTGAGATCTTCGAGTTAGGGTTGAAACAGCTGATGCTGAATATGGTGTCTTTCACTGAGAACATGCCTGGAACATGTTTTGATGAACCAATAACAAAGCTATACTTGGCTGGCTATGAAGTTGACTGTTACATTTTAAAAAACAAGTGTTTTTGTTTTTTCTTGCATTGCGATAGAAGCATTTTGAATTGTGTCTATTTCAGACACAGCATTACAAGCACTACAGTGGAAAACAACACTGTGCACATTGCTTACAGCCTGTAATGTTGTTAATGTAAATACTGC
>OMLM01005318.1:79790-110006 GCA_900302695.1 Helostoma temminkii | reverse complement strand
TCACTCCCACCCCATCCCACCCATTACGTGTGAGCTTAGGAAAGGCACAATCCTACCCAAGTCATCATTTATGGCTGCTCTTTACTGCACCTCCCAGAGGCATCCAGCAATTGGTCCCCTGTGGAATAACAACAGCACAACAAAAGAAAAGATTTAGGTTTAAGTCCCTGACTGGAAAAGGCTTATGTCTGCTCACCCAGTGCTGAGAAATGTTGACAGTAAATAAGAACATTTGTTGTGATTGGTCAGGGGTACGTCAGCTTTAAACAAGCTGTTATTCTATGGAAGAAAAATAACCCCCAATATGATTACATAAAAAAAAAAGCAAACAATAAAACACTAAACTGAACATTTTAATTGTAGTCATGTTTTGCATTTTGCAGATTTGTTTGAAGTTCAGATGTCAAAAAATCCAAGTTTTCGGGTTTTAAAGTCATTGATCTAAACTTCTTGGATTGTGTGATGGATGTATTTGGTAATTCTTTGTATCATCACGATTTAATTTTTAATCCTAAATTTGTATTTGTATTTAGTTTAAATCCTTTTTGATAACGTTTGAGCAACTCGTTTGTTTTTTTCTTTTTTGCTTGGTTTAAATAATTAGCTTAAAAAATGCTCACATTTGAGCAAAATTATTTTTTAAATATTAAATGTTTAAATTTTCTTTTTGGACTGGGACATCTTAAATAAGTTAAATATGCCATAAATCTGGTGACATTTCTTTTTCTTAAATTATTTAACTAACAAAAAATCCCTCAACTTGTCCAACTTTTAACCATATTTTCTGGCTTTATTAGTTTATGATAGTGAACTCAATATCATTAACTTTAGACTTGTGGTTGGTCAAAACAATGTCATCTTTAAAGATGTTATCTTCTGTTGTGGAAAATGTTTCACTCTTTTTCTGACTTTTTACAGACAAATTGAAACGTATCAAATAAAAGCGTTCAATGAAGAAAATAATCAGCAGGTAATTAATAATAAAAATAATCATTAGCTGTAGCCCTACTACTACTGTAAAGTGGTGTGAGTAGCTTGGGGCTGGTTTATACTTTATTCTACCTGACTTGTGATAGTTCTGGATCTCTGTGAGGGAACAACAAACACCATGCTGCATAACAACAACCTTGACTGACAGCACACAACAACAGAGAGTGATGCAGAATGGCCACAATCATTTTTGCAAGTCAGAAAATTTCTGAATGACAAGAAAGCAGAGGGTGGGGGCATAGCTTCTGGGCCATACTGTAGTTTGTCCGTGTCGCTGGAGCAGGTTAGACCAAACTTAATTTTGCACAGAATGTATCGCCAATCTTCTGCTGGATATAGACCTAAATGGGAACTTGTTCACTATGGATCTGCTGCCAGGTATTTTACAAATGATTCAGAGATTGGTGAAAATTAAGCTACCTGGTGAATTTGGTGTAAGATGTTTGGGTTTTGAGCTTATTTACCAGATTGTTTTCGCAAGTTACATTTCTGATTTCACCGCATCTGATTTTCGTTTATTTCCAGTGTAATTTAATGTTGACTTGTGTCTAAATATCTATAAATACAGCTACACATTGTGCTCAGTCACATATGTTGATGTTAAGTTACAAAGCTTTGTGCCAGCAGTCACAGTAAAAATAGCAGTGTGTGGCTGCTTCCTGGTAAATTGTTGATTAAACTTGAGTCTGTTTTTGGATGCTTGGTGTTTATTTTAGACTTTGTGCAATTTCAAACTACTTCACTGTAATGGTATGCAGGCTAACGAGACATTTAAATATGTTCTTCTTGACCAAAACAACCAACGTATAATTTATTTTATGAGTCATAATGACAGGCATACAGTAGCTTAAGGGCTGCTTTCACATGCCGTGATGCCTTACATATTCACGGTAAGACACATTTTAATAATAGTATATGCTTAAATGTAAGTAGTTTGCTGAAAAATGCTTGAAGTGTTTTTGCTCCAAAATAAAAACATAAAAAAAAGGGAAAAGTTGTGTCATTTCAAAGGTTCAAAGGTTTGAACAGAGCATCGTTGATTATGTGTGTGCTTTTGCTACTGAATAACATTTAGCTACATTGTCACATTATTAGCTTCTTTCGGCTGCTGAATAACCTTACTATAAGACACTATTAGAGTTAAAGACGGACTATTCGTTATGTTAAACAGGTTAAGTCAATCTTTTCCCCACGGAATAGTTCCTTGTCTTGATTCTGCTTCCAACTGTGAATGATCGCATTGCTAAATTACTAAATCTTTTGCCTCATCTTGTTTTCTCCAGAGTGTTTGTAAACAGAAGCTTGGCAATGGAGAAGATTAAATGCTTTGGCTTTGACATGGATTACACTTTAGCAGGTAAGCTGATACACATTCATCTAACTTATCACCACTGGTGTTGAAACAAAACACTTGATTTATTGTTTAGCTGATCAGCAGGAATTTGAACAGTTTTATTGATCAACTAATCAATTGAGTCACTGATTGAGCAAAGAATGCAAAATATATGCTTGTTCCTAGTCTCTTAACTGTGATGTTTTAAATGTTTTTATCAGTTTCCGATAGTGATTCTAACTCATAATCAGACACTTGATAGTATTTCATACAGTTAATAAATAGGAGAAACAGTTAACTTTTAAGTTTAAGGGAAATCTGACTGGCAAATGAAACTATAGTTAGTTACAGATACTGTTTTCATTTGCAGAGTATTGATGTGCAGGATATCAGTGTGACATAGCAGCTTCTCAGTTTACATGAATTGTCCTTCCTTTAATAATGCAAAGGGAAATGAGCATGTGTTATTTGAGAAATCCAGACAGAGTGGAGTTAGAGGTGAAGTGCACTATATGTGTCCATGCAAATACACTGCAAAGGCAAAACCAAAAAGATGCATTAATCAGATTTTTAGTGAATGTGGATAAATTTAGATGTTGTGGGACTATTTTCTCATCTGTCACCGATGGAATCTAATAAACTACTTCTAAGTAATACTAAGTTTTTAAAACTTCCTTTATGTATTCATATGGATGTGAAGTCTGCATTTGATTACCTTACCATCCCCCCCATAACTGCTGCTTGCTGCCCACAAACTATCATTTAGGTCAGTGCCAGTGACAAAGGGAACACTCAATAATAGCCTGACAAAAGTTTATTTTACATTTTTTCCATACCATAAATAGCCACAATATACACACTCTTCTTTTGCTACAGACTAGTAACCAGGGCAAAAACACCCTGATCTTTTTTTTATGCCACTTTCTTCTGTGACTCAGCTCCAGTTTTTGGTCTCTCCATTTCTATAAATAAATCTGCCCTCACTTTAAAAGCAGGTCACGTTTGTTTGTTGAGTTCACCAGTGATGTCTCCCCTGAGAATGGGGATCACTGGTTGTCTCTCACAGGCTCTGTGCAGATTTCATGGAAGCTCAGCTGTTGACATGGCTCTTTTTATGGGAGCTCATAACCAAGTGTTGATGTTTGCTGGATGCGTGGCTATCACGTATCTTTCGAGTGTGCTCAGGTTATGACCACAGAAATATTTCATCAATCAAAATTATGTGAGAATAGCTGCTGCTTAACCACAGCAACACTGCCAGACTGAAGTGTTTGTTCAGATGTGCAGAGTGCTTTAAGTACAAGCTTTATTAGACTGACTTTCTTGCCAAAACATTACATCACCATTAAGTGTTGACAGAGCTTCTACAAAGTGTGTAAATGTTTAGAAAATCACTTTGATTACTTTTGTCTTCAAAATTGTGCGAATTGTAAATTGGGACATCTCAAATATTCATTAGGTATGGTCAGTGAATGTGCTACTCTGTTCTACAATAGTGTATACTCTATAGACATACTACACAGTGCATTATTTTTATTGAGGCTTATTAAAAAGCTGAGCTGGTGTGATGTAAGTGATCGTGGTCATGCTCTTCAGTGTGCCCTGATACAGAACAAGAGCCAACATGCTAGCGCCACATCAGTTATTTTGCCAAGCATATTGTGTGGTTGGAGTAATTTTACCATACCATCTATACTGAGGGTATTATTTCCTAAATGTTTAACATCATATAGTATGCAGTATTCTGCAAGCAAGAATACTGCAAAAATCTAAATTCACAGTTTCATTGTTTAATTAGATTTGATTGACAGTGCCACAGGTTTCATCGCATTGTGATTCAAATGTTGCTAAATCCATATTGAAGTTGCACCATAGGTGACTTCAGCTCATTGAAAATAACTCAAAATAAGTTCAACGGTCTTTATTGCTGTGGACAATGGGATAATGTATCATGACGTAATGATTCACCCTGATTTTTTTTAATAGTATTGAATGCATTAGCAAAAAATATGCATTGTCTTTTTTTTCTAAACTTATTTTTCAGATGATTTACTAAAAAAAATAAGCCTAAACCCTATCAAACATTGACATTTTGAGCAATGTGTTTGTTCTTCTTTTGCACCTTATAAAGAGCAAGAGGTGAACCTATCTGTCTGTGAAGGTAGGAAGAAAATATCAGTGTCCAGCCACTGCCTTGGACACTGTGCCCAAACATACTGTACAAAAGTCCAGGATTAGATTTCTTAATTGTAAGTCGCTACTGTTACATTCACAAATATCACTTATTTGTAAGGCTTTGTGAACTAAATCAACATTGCATAAGGCAACGTTGCCTCATCTGTTCATTGTGTTCCTAAAGAGATCACGTGATAGGCTGCAGAAAATGTTGCTCAAGCACACATTTAGTCCCAGATTGCACTGACAGATACGCACAGTTTTGTCCTAGTTTTCAAACAGACTCTTGGCTGGAATGTAGGTCCCTGAGGCTGTGCTTAAGTTTTCTCCTTTTTCCACAATAGGCTTGATTGTGTTGTCCAAATGTGTGACAAAGGCCTACATTAGCATATTTGTGGCGACAGATAAATGAAACCAGTTAAGGTGTTGGCCTTTAACACAGATTTCTGACATGGTTCGGATAAAGGCTCTGTGGGAGACACTTAATATGATGTGGATTTAGTGGTCTATTAGTGGCCGGGTGCGGGAAGTTTACCTTGTGTGTGAGGGGTGCATGTTACACGTAGGCCCGAGGTGACCTGGCTTCTAAACCCTGATCACACCACACACCTCAGCAGTTGGAGCAGTGGGGGGTATTATATAAAGTAACGGGCCATTTTTTGTCACAGCTCTAAGTAGACTGGTATGTTTGTATGTGTTTACATGTGTTTTTCCATGTACATATACATACTGACAGCATAAGAACTATGGGAAGGCGCTCACAGCACGGGAGCAAGGATCAATATAAAATAGGAACACAAAAGAGTCAGAGACACAGCAGAGAACGATCACAGCTGCCGATCTACACACAAATGCTATAAACACCAGTTTTTCAATAACATAAAATATGGGACTTTCCATGACTTTATGCTCCAGTGTGGCCTTCACGGGAAAACAGACCTGCAGGTCCCTCCACAGTACAGTACTGCTCAAGCATTCAAACATCTGAAATAGTGAGTGGCATCTAGAATTTCTTGTGAAAAGGATACACTGCAGGCCATGGTGTCATGTGTCTGTGTGGAGGTTTTAAGGGGGGCTTGTTTTTCAAGTTGTTCAGAACTAAAGTGGTTTTACACTAATTACAGTAATTTCTCTGTAAAATGTGGCTTACCCGGATGGTCACTGTTATATTCCATTTTGTTTTTCAAAGTCTTTTGAAGTTTAGTTTTTTCATGCAAGAAACTTTCTGTATTTTGTCCTTTTGTCCTTACTTTTTGGCTGTGTTTTTTTCCACTCTTTTGAAGAGGTAGGCTCACTTAGTAAGCACAATGTCACATATTTCTGTGCTACACTGTGCTGTGGATTTGTTGGTAGAGCAGTGGCCCCTGAACCATAGGTTTAATACCTGGTTCTTACTGACGACATGTGAAAGTGCTGTTGGACAAGACACTGAAACCTTCTAGTAGTTCGATCATGTAAGTGCAGCTCTTTAACAGCACTTTCCCATTGTGATCATTAGTATATTAAAAGATCTGTTTGTTTTGTTTAAGTTTGTTTGTTTTTTAGATCTAATGTTCAGTTTTGCAGAAATGTTCAAAAATAATAAACAATGATTTAAATACGTGGTTATAAGGACACTTGGTGAGAACATTAAGGTTTGTTTTAAAAACATAAGCATTTTAAAATCAGTTTAATTTTGTATTTATATTTTTGTGTCTTTTAATGGATCTTAATAAACAATAGCAAACAAACAATAATGGCATAGAAAAATACTTCAGGCCGGTAACCAAGGGACTTTGTTTTGAGCTTATATGTGGTTCTGTTCAGCTGAGTCTCCATATTAGACTAATTAGTCTCTGTGGCCATTAAATCCTTGCAATAATCTTGTCAAATTATTACTTAACAAACCATTTGCTTGATTCTAAATCACCAGCCTGACTCACTTCTTGTATAACTTTGACTGTAGGACCTAGAGATATGATTTAATCTATTTGTGTGGATGGAAGTACCACACCCGTTTCCCAAAGTCAACATGCGGAGCGACACCCAGTGAGCTACTGAAAGAGAGATAGATGATAGGAAAGGTGACAGAGAGGAGAAACTGAGCTTAAAATAGGTTTCTTTGTAGAGACTTAAAGCTTCATGAGGAATATGACAACTGAGTGAAAGGGGGAGGAGAAAGGGCAGTTTACTCGGTGTACGCTACTGCTCTGGGCAGAGTGCCAAAACTCCAGTTTTGTGGGCAACCACTGCGGGGGGGTAAGGAGGAGGAGGGTTGAACTACAAGACGTTACGTGATTATAATGCAGAAACAGGCTCAGGCTCACTGAGTAGGACTGTCAACAAAAGGATAAAGCTTAACTGTGGCCATGTTTTTCCTGTAACTTAGTGCAAGCTAATTATGCTACTGTGTACAGCCTATCATTAGACACAACTGGACACTCAGACATTTTGCAGAGTAGGACACAGATGTTTTCCTGTTTGTCCTAGAGTGCTGTTCCCCCACTAACTGTCCTCTATCCAAGTATCATCAGCCAATATTTTTCCCCTCCAGGGGCCTCCCACCACCCCACTGGGAGTGTAGAAAGCAAGCAAACAACACAAGCGCATTCTCCATTTTGTATTTATAACATCTGACATATTCTTTTCCCAGTCTCATATAGCATTTTAATCTTCTGCCGGCCTTTTGTTAGCCTAGTGTTACTGTATTTTTACTCCAGAGCCCACCTCGTCTTGGTTCTCTCAGTAGATATCTGGCTCTGGTGGTGACAGAGCGGAGGCTTGTCAGTCTCAGCAGGGGTTTTTAGAGTCGCTGCTGACATTGGGCAGTTACTCATTTTCATGCCTGATCCGGTTTCTTTGTGGATTTCTGTGCAGAACGTCCAGACCCTTGATCAAGAGAAGAGAGAAGGGCAGTGGGATTGTGTGACAGGGGGGTCTACTGTAGCGTGAGGTCATAATAATGAGAAGTCAGTACTGTGTTTCTGAGGTAGAGCTGCAAAGGTCACATGTTGTCATATGTCATGAGTGAGTTCCATTAACCTGATGGCACCTCTAATGAGTTTGCTATGTGATCACCATCACACACGCAGGTCACGTTACTCAACTACACCATACTACAGTGTTTATGTAAACTTTACACATCTGACACACGGACTACTCGGTTTAATAGCTGATAGGGCTTTAACCAGCACTTTTCATTGTGAAATAATATGTTGACTACTTTTTAGATTTATTACTCAATCAGTTTATAATATTGTGAAACTGAGAAAAATACATTTAACGAAAGGGCATCATAATGTACATTTTAGCATCATGTGTATTGTTATCTTATATTGGGGTGAAATTTAATAAACCTGTGTCTGTGTGTGTTTCATTTCTAGTGTATAAGTCACCAGAGTATGAGTCTCTGGGCTTTGAGCTCACAGTGGAGCGTCTGGTTTCCATTGGTTACCCCCAGGAGCTGCTCAGCTTTGTTTACGACCCATCATTTCCCACCAGGTCAGACCAATCGCATTCTTCAAATCATGTCACATTATGGTGGTGAGGATTGTCACCAGGTTACTGGCCAAGTGTTTCTTCTGTTCCTTCGTCATCATTTCAGTGCCTTTATTACTACTGTATTATATTACAGTAACTAATATAAGGGTCTGGTTAAAAAAAATACTTTACCCATTACTTTTTTAAATTTCAAATGTAATCAAAAATATTGTTGACCTACACAGTTGTTTCTCTCTGCTGCTTTCAGGGGCCTTGTGTTTGACACCATGTATGGAAACTTGTTGAAGGTTGATGCGTACGGAAATATCCTGGTCTGTGTGCATGGATTCAACTTCCTCCGAGGGTGAGTTATAATCAATCATACGGTTTGTCACATAAGCTGATGCCTGTATTTAGTGTTTGTTTTGTGTTTTCACTTTTCTCAGCCCTGAAATCCGTGAACGGTACCCAAACAAGTTCATTCAGAGAGATGATACAGAGCGCTTTTATATCCTTAACACACTCTTCAACCTACCAGGTACGCTCCCTGAACACTCAGGAAAATAACACAGGACTGTAAAGAGAAGTTAAATGACTAAGAAGGGTCTCCATAATAATGCATAATGCATAACAACTTTGAATATTACTTAAATGGATCGTTAAATAGGTTAAAGTCACGTTACTGACAAAAGCTTTTCATTTTCTTCACAGAGACCTACCTCTTTGCTTGCCTAGTGGATTTCTTCTCCAACTGTGACAGATACACAAGGTATAAAAACTCTCAGTCACATGTTCAGGCAACAAGTTTCTGGGCACCGCATGGTGACACAAAGACAGTTGCAAGCCAAACTGGGTCAAGAGCAATCCCTACAGCATGGGAGGGTGCAGATGTCTCAACTGCTAAACTCAGCTAATTGATTTAAAATGGAAATTAAATGACGTTTCGGTCAGAGAATCTGTCTACTTGACTTTTTCTGTAACAATGATTAATTAATCTCTACCACCACTAATTGTAGAAAAGCATGGATTCTTATCACAATGAGATAGGGATTTCAAAATGTTTTCACTAACTTTTTTACAAAGAATGAAATCTTTACATAACTGAGAAATAATCTTTTACTACAAGGAGCTATAATAATAGCCTGTAAATCTATTGAGAATGTAATCTGGAATGGCTGCATGTCCTTTGTCCTCTGAAACCTGGTTGTTGGTCTTTTAGGGGGAGAATGCTTTCCTGTTTGGCTGGGGACCCCTCCAACAAGGGAAGGCTATCCCATTTAAAAGCAAACAAAAAACAAATGTCATGTTCTTAAAAACCTTCTGTAAAGATGTGGCCTGTGCGACGGCTGTGTACGTGTGTGTCTCTGCTCCTCTCCCCCAGCTGTGAAACTGGCTTCAAAGACGGAGACCTCTTCATGTCCTACAAGAGCATGTTCCAAGACGTCCGCGATGCTGTCGACTGGGTCCACTTCAAGGTGAAACACCTTTGATGCCTGTGTTGTTGATCTGATGTTATGTCTGTGTCGTGACAGGTTTCCTCTGCTCATGAAAATGTACCTTTTGGATTTTGATACTTGTATGTTGTACAAGTATGAGAACACTACAAGTGTGGGTTGTTCCCACCCCTGTTGATTTTATTTTGGTCCAAATCAAATAAAAGTTTGATCTGGTTTGTCTGGTCTGATCAGCTTTGACACTACATAAATATAACTGTAGTTTTGCTTTTGTACTCTTCCTAAAACCAACTCGTATCACAAAAACCTGTGGAAGTATTTTAATCTGCAGTAGAGTTTGAATGAAAACTTTCAAACAATTCTAAACAAAATGAAATAAATGGTCAAATTTATCTGAGTTTGACTGAATCAAAAGTACCAGTGAAATAAAGTTGATATTTGGTAGAAACACAGATAACATAGATGCTGTTTATGATACTCAAAACAGCTTTGCTAATAAATTTTCCTTAAACATCCGTACTGGACATTTATGCTGTTATACCAATGGAATTAACATTTGGTACCATTGCTACATCTCTATTTAAATATGATGTATAAACCACAGCTAAATATCTCTGGTGATAGTCACTGATAACTGTTTTCCACTGTAAAGCTTGACTTTTTGGTCTCACATTGCAGGGTACTTTGAAGGAGAAGACGGTTGAGAACTTGGAGAAGTATGTAGTGAAAGATGTAAGTAGTTTCTATTCATCGAGGAAGCTACAAGTGTGTTGTGTTAGAGAACACACAAGAACAGTGTCACACATTTTTGTCATACTCTGTAAAGAGGCTGGTTTGTAAAGATGCATTGAGCTTGAGTCTTTCTTTTCTCCTCCATTCCCACCAGGGGAAGCTGCCTCTTCTACTCAGTCGAATGAATGAAGTAGCCAAGGTTTTCTTGGCAACCAACAGTGACTACAAATACACTGATGTGAGTATATAAGTGCAGTTGTAGTTGAAGCTTCACTGTTTAGGGAAAAACATTAATTAGGTCATTCAGAAATGGGTAATGAGGTAAGACATGACATCATGATTTAACCTTGAGATCTATTTTCTAACATGTCTTGTAGACTACCAGCACTAATAGCTGTATAAGGTTGAAACACTGACCATTAGTGTGTGTGTGTTGTGTTTTCACAGAAAATTATGACCTACCTGTTTGACTTCCCACATGGCCCCAAGGTAAAATATACCTTTTTTTCCACTTCTTCTTGAGCATGTTTTGAAATATTTTGAATGTTTGGAAGAGGGTGAAAGACATGTCTTTATTTTTGTGCTGTGTATATATTTTAAGTGTGTGTGTGTGTGTTTGCATCCACCACAGCCTGGTACCTCCCACCGGCCTTGGCAGTCCTACTTTGATCTGATCCTGGTGGATGCCAGGAAGCCGCTTTTCTTTGGTGAGGGTACGGTGCTCAGACAAGTCGACACGGTGAGTAGACACAGAGCACACACAGAAGACATTACATTAGTTTATTACATATGTAAAAGGAGATAAGTTATGAAAAGATAGTGAATATTTAGAGTGTGGGACCCTTATTACCACTGCATCTAGATCTGATCTGAAAGCTGCGTCGACAATGGTTCTGTAACTAAAACGTTAACAACAAGAGTATTTCCCCTCAATTGCAAAATGGTCCTAACTTAATGTTAAGCATTCGCTCTAAGATGAACATGAGCATTTATGCAGGTGGAGCAACTACAGAGTGAAAATAGTTTGCGTAATAATTTACAGAGCTGCCAAGTCTGTATGTTATTTATCCTTTTTTGGTAGATTTGTTCCTAAAAATAATGGGATGGGTGATGGGGAAAAAAAGTGCAGCTCCTCTTTTTCTGCAGCAGTAAATTACAAATTTCCTCAGCCTTAAATATGTTTTAGCATGTTCTAGCTTATGATTTCATTCATGTTTCATTCATGAACCAGACTGTCCTTGTCCTTTTCCATAATTTTCACCAGTCTGATGTACATTTGATTTCAGACCACGGGACGCCTGAAGATAGGAACCTACACAGGTCCTCTGCAGCATGGCATAGTGTACTCCGGAGGCAAGACTTTATTTTCTCTCAGTTGTTGATTCTGTAATTTAGTGTTGAGTTGTCTGTAGCAGGTGTAATTGTGGTTTCACACCTTTGTCCTTTAGGTTCATCAGACATTGTGTGCGACTTGCTGGGCGCCAAAGGGAAGGACATAGTGTACATTGGTGACCATATTTTTGGAGACATCCTCAAGTCCAAGAAACGTCAAGGCTGGAGGACATTCCTGGTTATACCTGAACTGGCACAGGAGCTGCACGTGTGGACAGACAAGAGCTGTGAGACCCAAGCGAAGAACACACTTGAACACAGGCCTGCACACAATGACATGTAGAATGTCCATTTGTTCGAAACACTGCAGTCAGAGACCTGACCTTGAAAACTAGCTGCATTGTCATAACTGCAAACTGGTCACATTTATTTCGGAGTTAAACACCACACTTACTATAACAAGCAGTGATCCTGTTTTTGTGTTTTCCAGCATTATTTGAGGAACTGCAAGGTCTGGACATTTTCTTGGCTGAACTCTACAAGTGAGTACAGTAACCTTTAACCTTGTTCCTGCCCTCCTTCACCATATCAACCCCCCACCCACACACTGTATCTTGTACCAGTTCTGCTGCACTTTGCTCTCTACAGTAACAGCATCTGTTTGCTTGTGTGAGCACGTGTTTGAGAGAGAACAGGGTCAACAGGGTAAAGTCTAAACGGTCAGATCACACAGGCCACCTGATAACCAGGGTCACTGATGTTATTTAAATTTTTATATGTTTTATATATGTAGACATAGACTTTGTGTTTTTTGCCCAGATATAAATATTTCAAGTGTTCCTTTCACAAAAAGTTACAAGAAAAAAAGTATGAGAATTGACTACCTGCATGGGTGGTTTATGCTCTGAACGACCTTCATTCTTTATGTAGTTAAATGTTTTGTCTTGCAACACTGGAATAAAACGATGATTGTGATGATAATGGTGTATATATTGGAATATTAGAGAAACTTACTTTGTAGATATATTTAACTTAATTTAATTAATCTTATATGAGTCTCTGCACAAAAAGCTTGGAAGTATTAGCACATTCTTGATTTCTGAAAATCAAGGCTAGTGAAGTGAGAGGTTTTATTAATGAAACAAGTTCTAATTTTATCCACAAAGGGGCAGATTTGAGCAACTCATGGTCTGGAGAACCCACTGCCAGTATGTCAATGTTCAACCACTGGCATAACATCTTAAATAGATGTTGTTGATAATTGATAATTCTAAAATTATTCCCTACAGTGAGCCGAGCTAAAGAAATTAAATTGGATGACACTTCCCCTGCAGATCACTGTTCTGCATTTATGTTTATCAGGAACATCTAATAAGTTACATTTTTACAACCTTCATTAACTTAATATGTGATATAATCCCGAACAACAATAAGAGGTTAAAATTATAAGTTAACTTTTCTCCCAGTTTGTTTCGTAAGCAGACGTTCTACTACATTATAAAGTACCAATCATATCCTCTTTCAGGTTAATGAAGGTTACGAGTATATCAGCTGTGTACAGCAGAAGTCAATCTGATGTGCCAGCTCAAACAGCCTTGATGTAATTATTACTCCTTATCCCAGCTGCCAATTGTCCTAGTTATATGTTAGATTAAATAAAGTGAGAAATCATTTTAATCCAGTCCAAAAACAATAATATTATTATATTTAGAATATAGTCTAATCAAATATAGTGAATTTCCCCATTTGGGATCATTGAAGTCTTCTCTTATCTCTTATACATGTACTGAACCTGGTGGGAAGTGTTTTTGTTATGTCATGATCAAAACTGAGCTCAGCAGTGGTCCTGTATCTTTCCCCTCTTCAGTAGCAAGCATACCTTACTGCCTTGTAAAGTGAAAGTGGAAGTGTAATTTGTTATCCTCAGTCAAGGTTTTTGAGGTTCTTGTAGCGTGGCATGCCTCATCGTCACTGACACCAGGGTCATCACATTTTTGAGACATTACCTTTAAGCAAACAACCTCCCCCACCCACTGCTTCGTCCTCATTGTCTTTCTCCCCCATCCTTCCTCAGACATCTGGACAGCAGCAGTAACGAGAGGCCGGACATCAGCACTATTCAGAGAAGAGTCAAGGTACGACCTTAATCAACTCTATTACTATGACAACTGGAGACATGTCCAAATATTCTCATGCTTTTAACACTGACTGCCAGAAGTGGCCCAGTTATATCTGCCCTCATTTACACTGTGTCTACTGTGGTCTAATCATTAACAGTAATCCACCTCATCAAAAAGCACACTCAGTTCTTTCCAGTAGTTGCTGCATTATTTGTTCTGTCAGTGCGTGGTGAGGTAATTGCTGATTCAGTTGTATCAATGAATAACCAACACTCTTAATAAAGACACTATAGCTATACAGCTCAGTAATATTTAACACATACTGTACAGTATAGGAGTAGAGTTATTTCAAAAAAGGACAGGGACACGGTGCCTTTTTTTTTTCTTCTTGAAAACCACCGTCATGACTCGGAAACTAAAACTATTAAATACCAGCTGATTAGGCTGATCATCATGTGAGATTTGTGATCACAAATGCTAATTCACAAAATTGTTTTTGGAGTAACTTGTATCATACCGGTGTCTTCTCTTTCTTTTCTGACCTTTTAGAAAGTGACACATGACATGGACATGTGCTATGGCATGATGGGTAGTCTTTTCCGCAGTGGCTCCAGACAGACCCTGTTTGCCTCTCAAGTGATGCGTTACGCTGACCTGTATGCAGCCTCCTTCATCAACCTGCTGTACTACCCCTTCAGCTACCTCTTCAGAGCTGCACATGTACTGGTGAGTATCTGAATGTAAATGAAATGACACCCAGAATTTCACTCTTACACTTTACAGCCCCTAAAAGCAAGGTGGTCCAGCACTGAGCAACTCTGTGATCCAGCTATACGTTTTCTTGCAGCTTATTGATTTCGCTGTTCATTTGAAAGTCCCACACAGGCCTCACATTGTTTCTCCCTGACACTGTGACCTACTAATGTCTGCAGTGGACTCACTGGTGAGAGAAACCAGTCTGACTGGCTGTTCATCTTAGCAAATCACTGACTGAGAAAAGAAACAGATCCCAGTGCCATTTACAACTTCAGACTATCAGACATATTCTCATTAGAAGTAGCTATAAACCATATATAGTGCAACATTCTGCATAGTATAGCAATGCTCTGCCTTGTTTTGTTGTTTTAACTCTGCCTGGATGACTTATTTATTTTACCACCAAATACAAACACCAAACCAAAGTGTTTCATTTGCAGTGACTGAATAAAAACCAGACTTTCTGGTTTTAAGTGCAGTTGGTTGCTTCTTACGACCAGAGCTGGTGCAGCCATGCACAGCCCAGGAGAGAGGTAACGCTACAGCAGCCTTATTTTGTGTAAAGATGTTTTTGACATTTTTTCCTTCCTTCTGTCCAGATGCCCCATGAGTCAACAGTGGAACACACTCACGTGGACATCGACACAGAGTCTCCACTTGCCACACGCAACCGCACCCACTGTAGCGACTGCAAGGACCTGGAGTGCAAACGCAACCAGCTGACCCGCTCCTTCAGTGAGATCAAACCTCCCAACCTGTTTCCCCAGACTCCTCAGGAGATCACTCACTGCCACGATGAGGATGATGACGAAGAAGAGGAAGAAGAAGAAGAAGAAGAGGAGGAGTAATAAACTGGACAGTGACATGAACCTTGTTTCCATTCCTGCCTTCTTTCCAGTAGGTTTCCAGTAGAGTAATCTTTCTCAAAGTGAGGCAGGGAGGAAGGACATGTCCAGTGTGTGTGTGTGTGTGTGTGTACACAGTGACTTCAGAAAGTATTCAGTCCCTTTTACTATTCGCACAACTTCTGCAGACTGAATATGTCACTTTTATCCGTTGACAACTAAATACACAACACGAGTTTGCCAAACTACACGCACACACACACTGGAGATCTCGGCAGTATGAAGGACCAGTAGCAAAACCACAGGAGACTGTGTCCATGCTTGGTTGTCAGAACCTTTTCTTCTTTTTAAAAACACTTTTAATTGATTTTAATTTGATTCCTTCTTCTTCATCAGGCAGACAAAACACAACTTATACATTACACACTATTTTCATAATATTTTAGAAGCTGACATTAAGACCTGCTGGTGGATAAAATATATTCTTAAATCCATCCGATATGGTCAACAACCTGTAGTTTTAATCGTTACAGACTAGCCTCGCTGACAGTATGACACATGATCACAATGAAATGAAAAACAGTGTTGGAAAAAAATGCACATACTTCTCAAAATATGTTTGTTTGTTTTTTTTATTCAACATGGGAGCAACGTCCAGTTTTTCACATGGTTTGATTCATTTTGTCAGTTTACTTGTCATAGAGGGGTAATTTGTCCTAAGCTGTATCCAAGGATGTGTGTGTTTCTGTGTGTGAACCTGCCAAAGTAGACTCACTCAGAGACTGTAGCATCCATGCAAGCACAGGAGCACTGAAGCACAAGCTGGAGTTTAACTGATCTATAATCAGAGTTTGGTGGAGAAAAAGTGTTGAACTCACATTTTGTCATCAAGCAACAATGCGGACAGAGTACTGTAACCTTACTTTAGTCTCCATGACAACCCTGAACTACGGTAGTGGTTCTGTAAATACAGCAGCTATCAGGTGAACTGCTTATGCGGTGTGATGAGCTCATGGTTTAACGCCACACGCTGCTAATATGCATTATTTTTTCAGCTGGGTTATTTAGGAAGATGAAACCCAAGTATTGCATTTGACAGTTTCATAGCGTTTATTTTTCATAGGAAGAATAGTTTTGACCAGTAGCTAAACTTGGAGATTGACATGAATTTTGTGTAATGTACAGAATGTGTGACAGTGACCTCAGTGTGTAAGGAAATAGGGCTTTTTAGCACATACAGTGAAAAGCACAGTTCAGTACGTCTACTTGACTCAGACTGTGATTAACTTTAACTTTGTCAGCTTTGTTTATCTCCTTGGTTTTGTGGATTCGTTTTTGCCCACTGACTCAGAATCGCTCTCCTCTCGCTTGAGGGGTTAGAAACATGTTGAAGGAAGTTGTGCAGCTTAGTGTGTTCAGCATTTTCCTGTTTGCTTCTGAACACTGTGAGGTGACCATTTTATTGTAGCCATGGTTCTAACTGTGTTTTTGTTCCAGAACTGGAGAAGCGAACATCTCCAAGTCGAAACACTTGACTTTGCGTTTTTCTTTGATCTTAGCAACAAAAAACAAGTTTGTTTGAGCAAAAGCCACTGAAAGGTAAAAGAAAACACATAGGTATGGTTAATTAAAAGTCACACACCATTTTAGTGACTGTGAGGCCGTATTCACACAGACATTGTCCCAGCGTTAAAACAATGCAGGGAGCTGCATTGGTGATGTTTTCCGCAGGGTTCATGTGATGCCAGTCCTTCATTAATGCACTCCCCCATTCAGATGAATGAGCGACGCTGTTTATTGTTTATTTTTGTGTATTTCCAACTGCATTTTTTAACAAAGCGAATGAAAACACACAACAACATTTGGCTGAGGTGACGTTGTCTGTGAAGGGAAACAGTCATGCTGAATTAAGTATGTTGATACAAATGAAGGAAAAACAAGCGATTACTCAAACTGAAACATGAGCACGATCATTTTCTCCACACCGTTTGTGAAGGTTTGATGGCAAATCAGCTAGTGACCGGCTGTCCGCACATTCGGATTCAAATGTTACTAAATCCTGATTGGTCAAAGGAAGAAAGAAAGAAAACTAGTGTTAGGAACCTATAGAAGGAACGTAAACTTGCATTTTGCTTGTGAAATAAACAGATATTCACCGTAACGTTTTCGCAAAGCAGCGTGTTCAAGTTAGACTCCCTGGTTAGTGAGAATAAAAAATACTTCAGGTATCTCTGGCATCAGTATTAGTATGCAGAGCACACAGAGAGCTGCCTGAAATAAAAAAAAAACATACGTGATTTATTTTTTATTACATATCCAGTGCCATAACTATATTAACTATCCTTGCCTTTGTGTTGTAAGTGTTGGACTGGCCTGTTTGGTGTTTGGCTTGATGTGGAGTGGAGACGGGTGAATATGGTGATGTAGGACATTAAGAAACATATTACAGTCGTTTATGTTGTTTTCATTTTCTTTCTTTTTTTTTGTTTTTACAAATGAAATATTTGTATTTTGTATTAGTTTGGATAAGCTGTAAGAGGCAGCTGCATTGCTAATATACAGAGGGCTGTCTACTTGCGCATCATTTGCATATGCATGTGAAAATAAGAATATCCGTTCTGCCACAGCTGCCATAGCATTTGTTCGACTTCTGTGTGAACTGCATCATTTTAGAAAAAGCTTTTTAGACATTTGTTATTGTAGTTTACACAAAGAAAAAAAACTGTAAACCTGTAGAAAAAATAAAAACTTACAATGAAGGGAAATGTGAATAGCATGTTAGGTACCATAACTAAAATCTTATAATCAACACCATATAGTTATTTTTATTTTTCTAAGCTAGTGTTTTACAATGGTCTCGGTTTACAGAACTGTAAATAGACCTTTCCACTTTGTTTTCTTATCAATTTTCCACATTTGTTGTTAATTTTTATACAGTACCATAGAAACCTGTCGCTGATTCTTTTGAATTAATCAAAACCTACAATGGAGGTTGGAAGTGATTTTTATTCATTGTCGTGATGCTCAGAATGCGTCCACATCTACAGCAGGTGTCAAAACTGTCACCTTTCATTTTCTACAACTAAGGTAATCTTATGTTTATGCATATCAGTTTATGTTCTCATGAAGCGTTTTGTTTGTCGTAAGAAATTGTACTACTACAGACATTGAAGTACATTACATAATAAATAATAAATCATTTTTCATAATTTTGATCTTCTATCATTTATATTTTTCTGCTGTGGATTGAAGAACTTTTTAATATACAAGTTACAAAGCTAGTGGATACATCTAGATGTTTGCTTTTTCATTTTCCTAAGAATTATGTACTTGTGATGATTAGTATCTCATGATATTCATGTGTGTGATGCACTGTGTGTTCTGACACCTGCTCCTGGTAATTCATATTTTAACAGATCCCACAGATATTAAATCTGCATGCCACGCTGAATTTAATGGGAATATAAAGTTCGGCTCATATTTCACATCAGAATCTAAAGTTGACACCTCACCAAAGATACATTTGTAAGAGGAAAATTGTCTGATTTCTGTATTAAAAAATGACATAGTCTCACTATTACTATATTCAGTAAACATATGTTTTTATTACTAAACCAAGAAACTTAAAAAAAAAAATATATATATATATATATATATTAAGGACACTGAGCCATCACCTGCGTTGTCTGTTAATCATTCACTTTTTTATTAAACCACCAGCTGGAGGAGGCAATGGGAATGTTGTCTTCAGGTAGAAGAAGCATTATGGACAGCACACAGGTACAGTAGCAGCATTGGGATGAACATAAGACCAGTTAAACACCAGTCTACAAAGTATTCACATAATCAAATGTCGATGTTCAGCAGAGGATGGAATACATGAGAGAAAAAGAGACAGTATGTGTGTGTTCTGTATCACAGGATATTAAAATAACCCAGTCACAGCTGATGCTTCCCTCAGTATTTCCTATTGTGCATTTGGACTTTTAAATTGTCATCATGCTTCGTGTTCACCTGTCAGGCACTGAGATCCTACCGGCTTGTGTGAATGTCACAAGCACAATCTTACAATCTGAACATCGTTCACTGATTTATCCCTGCAGAGCAGAGTGGGTCTGCTGCGTAGAAGCACTTACAAGTAAACAATAAACAACAGTGAACACAGCTGCAAACAGTGCAGACGTACTCTGAGTGTGCTTATACAACAGGGACGCGCCTTGTAGCTGAACAGATGGGAGGGCTGTTTGTGTTTCAGCTGTCACACACACACACCCAAACACAGTTACATGAGGAAACAGCGACCACCAGTGGTTACAAACTACAACTTAATTTTAAAAGACAGATTCAATTTTTATATGTTTCCTGTGAAGTAGCAAACAAACTGCTAGCATACAGTACATATAATGTTAATAAACAGGCCAGGAAATGGAATCAATATCATTTTATAGTTAAAGGGTTCAAATCTAATAATAGATGTGAAATAAACAACAATGCTACTCTAAAACCCATGTAGCTTTAGGAAAATTTTCAAACACACAGTAACGTTATCTTAAAAACCCATTCCTGTTTTTATGAGGTAAAATAATAAGGGCAAGTAAAAACTACAGAAAAAAAACTACAAAAGAAAAAAAAAAAACTTAAAGAAATAGTTTGACATTTTGGGAAATCCCGGCGTGGCAAATTTGAAGGAAGAGCAAGGATGTGTTAGCTTAGCTTAGCACAAGGATTGGCAAATATGGAAAAAAAAACAGTTTGGCTCTGTTAAAGTTAAAATAAAACTCACTAGTTACTCTACATTAAGTCACTATTAGTCAATAATTTGGTGTATGAGCAATATAAAAATCTCAACCTGAATTTATACTCAGATTTTTCTGCGTATGTGTCTTGACAAAGCTAGGCTAGCTAGCTATGACGGTATGTTTAGCTAAGTGGCTGTAGCTTTATATTGAGTGGCATCAATATTTTATCTCTCTATCATTGAGAAGGCAAATAAATGCATTTCCCAAAAGGCCAAACTATTCTTTAATTATGTATTCTTGAAATTGTGAGATAAACATATATGGCTACAGTATTTCTAAGATCATAGGAAAACAATATAAATATATCTCTCTTTAATAGCAGCCGACGTTTGTGTAGAACATTTTAGATTTTGGTCCAAAACTCTGAACCCAAGAATTATTAAGTATAATTTATGATATACATTTTGTGGGCAGTCTCCTTCATATTCAGAAAACAGCCTGAATCACCAGGCTACTTCTGTAGGCGCACCCATGCAAGTACAACACATGCACCCCACCCCACCCGAAACAAACTAACTAACAAACAGACAAACAAACATAAACAGTGGAAAAGCATAGCAGTGTATCACTGATGGACACATTTAATGTTGAGGTTGCTTTTTGTGACAATGATGCTCAACATCTTAGATGAGGTCATTAATACTGTGCAATTATCAAGTCTGATTATGCATAAAACTGGCTAAAAAAGACCCCATGCATAGGTATGGTATCTGAACTTTAACGCACCCTGCCACCTGGTTAAACCCCCCTCCCCTCGAAATACACTGTGGTGAAAAGTCTGGGTATCATTTCCCCCATAGAAATACATAGCAGATGTCTTTGAGGTCAAACGATGCGAAAACATGAAAGAGACAAAGAGGAAGAGAAACTGACTCTAAGGGCAATTCTGCTTGTCGATGGCTGCACTTTTCAAAAACAAATATACATATACATACAGTACATACATACAAATACATCTGTCAATTTATAATACAGTGATTTTTTTATTCATAATCATCTCTTAAATAAATTGTAGTTCATTGCACTTTGTTAAAATAATTAATTATATGATTTCTCTTAAAGGCAATAGTGTGATTTTTTTTTTAAAAGGTGAAAAAGATAGTGTACCATAAGCCTGATTTAGGATAATAGTAAAAATAGCAAGATCTGTAATATACATACTGTATCTGTAAAAGACTCTCGTCTCCTCATATACATGAATGGATGTTCATCTCCATATATGTAGCATGTCCTTTTTGATATGACAGGTGTGCCCCACACACACGTCTGTGTACATGCTCAAATGCCAGTTTAGGTCATATCATATTTCCACGCATACATATATACATACAATATTATAAAATAAATAAATATAGGAAACATTCTTGGTTCATTAACGGTTTCTTTCAAAGCGGTTTTTGGTGCAGTCTTTGACTAACCGTTGCTCTCTGCGTGTTTGGGTTTAAGTCCTCATTGATGGGATCAACAGTCAACTGAGCCTCCCTGAAAGATGCACGGGTGTGTCGGGGGGGTATCATTTGTGAGAGTGTGTGGGAATGTGAGTGCAAAAACAGTTTGTGTCCAGTGTAAGGAGGAGGACCAAAGTCTTTGGCCTGAGGAGAAAGTATGAGCGTTATGCTGTGTGTGTGTGTGTGTGTTGTGTGTGTAGGATACAGGGACAGGATTTGCATGCACTTTGTTGTCCTCTAGTCCAAGATGCTGTTATGAAAATGTCAGATTGTCCCAAAAGGAAGCTCAGTCACAGGTACTTTCCAGGTGCACCCTCTGTAAGAGAACAGCAGGGATTCTGACAGCATTCAGGTGGGGGCATTCAGGGCGACACGGCACCCGTCTTCCCCACTGCCCCTCCATGAAAAGGTCTCACTGACTGACTGACTGACTGACTGACTGACTGGGGGCTACTGGTTGGAGCAGAACCCTCACTCCATCCTCCTCTGCCTCCCCACTTTCCCTCATCTCCATCTACACCACCACTTTGTGTGTGTCCATGAGACAGGGTGGAGGGTCTGGGTCTCCACCGGGATTCCAGGGGCTAGATGGGTCCCTCATTGTGGGCGCTGTGGTTGCTTCTGAGACCCACACAGTTCTGCTGGTTGAGCAGGTGAGACGTCTCATTGGCCACGGCTATGGCTACTGCAGGGGTGGTGCTAGTGGTGCTGGCTGTTGTGGTAACTACAGTAGGGGTCTCCACTCCGTCATGGAGGTCCGTCAGCGTGAGCTCAATCTTAGTGAACTCGCTGTCTGTGGACTGGGGTGTCTTGTCCATTCGCGACGCCATCACAGCGTTCTGATATTGTTGGCGTGTTACCTAAAAAACAAAGATGGTTTTGGGTCAACTGTGACAGAAACAGGTTGTGATTGATCATATTAATAAATTTCATCATCACAAGTTACATCATAACGAATGTTACTACCTAAACATACATTCCCCTTCAAACAGTGGAAAAGCACTGGAACAACCAATTAATTTGTTTTTGCTGTACACTGAAAGATCAAAATATTAGAGAAGAATTTCAGCTTTTACTTCCTGGTATTTACACCTACTAGTTTTACCTGTGAAGACTGTGTTTGTTGTAAAAAAGGATAAATCAGCATCAGCACCAGAGAGTTGTCTGTGGTGGAAAAGTAAGCTATTTTGAATGTGAGCATAGAGGAAAATCTATCACAGGCATTACACATACATTGGGCATAGCTAATACAACAGTATGGACTGGCTTGAAAAGCAAAAGCCACTGACATATTGAACCACAAACAAACAATGAGTAGGCCAAGGAAAAACAACAACAGCTGATGACATAGGCAACAAAAACAACAGTTAGCAATCAAACAAGATTCGCAAGGCGCAAGCCGTCAGCAGTAACAATCAGGAAGCCAGGTGGAAATTTGCAAAAACTTACAGAGATGAGCCACAAAAACTGCCAATTTACAAAGAAGTGCATCAAAACTAATTGGCAGGAGCTTCAAGCCATAAGACATTTGCCTGCCTACCTGACTACCTGACTACCAGACTTAACCCAACTGAACATTGCATTTCACCTTCAAAAGAAGAAACCAACCATTTGGTGATGTCACAAGTCCCAGGCACAATGCAGTTATTGCAATCAAGAGATTTCCTTTTTTTTTTTTTTTAAACTTTATATCAGTCTGTCCCAATACTTGTGCTAACTTCAAATCTGGGCACAACAAAAGGCTGTTCTGGGTTGTTTAATCTAAATATATAAACCAGAAAATATCACAAATTAATTCCAATAGTTTTGAAGTGGACTGTACATGTCAGCACACCCATCTCCCACCAACTCCGAGGTGAATATCTGGCTCTGCACGTTCTGAATGCTCTATTTCTAATGTTGTTTGATGCTGGACAGGTAGTATTTTTTTTCTATCTGTTAACACCTTCCTGTAGTATCATAAAATGTCATCGCTGAGCTTAACATTGTAAGCCATAAAACCAAAACAATGAGCAAAAGGAGACAAAAATGCTTCACAGTGCTGGAACTGTAGAATTGAGTGCTAGTTCTCTGTAGGTTTGCCTCTACAATGGACCCCTTTCACATTTCATCATTTCGTGCAGTTTTAAATATGTAAAATTCATGAGCATATTGTAACAGAGGATTTCTTATGCATTGACAGAATAGTTCTCATCATTTTTCCAGATCCTTATTAATCCTTTGTTCAAGAAAATACCAATTTTTGAACTTTAAAATTTGATCTGTTTACAAATTAGTTTCTAGATTTCTAGATTTATCGGTCTTCACATTTCATCATTAAGCTATTAATAAAATTACCTAGCAACCATTTCCAACAGTCTCCAAGACCTAAATAATCAGCAACACAAGAATCTCTGTGTTGTAACAAACCCTTGTGAGTCTCAGCGGGACTTATTTTCTCCTATATGATTCTCACCTTTATATATTGCAGGTCTGACCGTGCTCTCACTGAATAATCAGGAACATAGATTTGCAGGAAGGAGTTGAGCTGATTGTTGCTGCTGCCGAGTGTCGGGGTTATGGCGTCAATACGATCGCTCCTGTTCAGAGAGTCTGAATGGTTGAGTCCAAATGGCCGTGGAGGAGATTTATTCTCTGTAAGGAGGTGGAAGAGTGAGACAAATATTTAAATAAAACCGAAGTCTAAAATTGAAATTGAAATTAGTTCTTTTTTTATGGGGTGATGAGCTACAACTGATTGCCAACTAAAAGGAGGTTTTTAGCACATCATTTTTGTGATTTAATATGTTAAACATAGAGACATAAAGCTTCCCTCAAACATATCCTAATCCTAAACACTACAACTAAATGCCTAATCCTAACCCCAAGCTCGACCGAATTATAACCTTATGACCTAAAACGTTGTCAAAAATAAAAATATCCTCACTGGTAAAAGAGCAGTTTTGGTCCTAACTAGGTAACAAATCCACACACACGTACTAAATTAGAATAACTGGACATGTGTTGTTATGTCACAGGCAAAAACTATTTATGTAATCTAATAACCAGTATACACCGTCCAGAAGTATCTGGGCAGTGACAGTGATTTTGCCTTTATACACCACCACAATTTGAAATACAATTTTAAATAAGAAAATATGTGCTCAAAGTGTTTTATTTTAGGTTTAGGTTGTTTAACAAAAATATAGCATTTACCATTTAGGGATTTTAAACAGAGTACCTCCATTTTCAGGGGCTCAATAGTTTTTGGGCAGTTGACTGAAGAGAAGTGAACTGACCAGGGGTGGTCCATTCCATCGTTATTTCAAGACAAACGAAGTATATAAAAGGTCTGGAGTTGATACTGTTGGAGGACCAAGTCAACCAAATCAACAGTTTGGTACATTCTTAAAAAGAAGGAAATCACTTACAGGCCTTTTAACAATATTAAAGGGCCTGGGAGACCACAGGAGACAACTAAAGTGGATGGATACAATCAAGAGATGACTTCATGTACATACAGAGGGTTTACAGCAAGGTGCAAACCCTGATGCTGACCCTAAACATACTGTAGTGCAAAAGCAACTCAAGACTTCCATCCATTTTTCTATACTGCTTAGTCCCCATAGGGGTCACGGGTGTGCTAGAGCCTATCATGGGGCGAGAGGCTGGGTACATCCTGGACAGGTCGCCAGTCTATCGCAGGGCCACATATAGACGAACAACCATTCACACTCTCACTCACAGGGGAGAACATGCAAACTCCACACAGAAAGACCCTGGCCGACCCCTGGAATCAAACCCAGGACCTTCTTGCTGCCTGACAGTGCTAACCACTGCACCACCGTGCTGCCCAACTCAAGACTTTTTGAAGGCAAAGAAATGCATTGATAAATGTATAATAATATTAATATTCTTCAATGGCCAAGTCAGTCACCTGATCTCAAACCAATAAAGCAGCTTTTCTGTTACTGAAGACAAAACTGAAGGCAGAAAGACCCACAAAAAATCAGCAACTGAAGGAGGCTGCAGTGAAGGCCTGACACAGCATCTCCAGGGAAGCAGACTTCAGACAGTTATTGACTGTGCAGGATTTTCATCCAGATATTTAACATTATGGTTATATTTACAATTATTTAGTTACTTTGCCCAAATACTATTGAGCTCCTGAAAATGGAAGTACTCTATGTAAAATGGCTGCAATTCCTGAATAGTAAATGCCATATTTTTGTGAAACCTCTTAAAATTAAGCTGAACGTTTACACTTCAATCACATCTACACAGTTTTAATTCAAATACATTGTGGTTGTGTATAAAGGCAAAATTATAAAAACTCTGTCTTGGCACAAATACTTCCAGAACTGCTTGTATGTAAGTATTTGGCAGATGTTGACAGACACAAAAACTGTGGTTCACCTTCTTTAGTTGAAACTATTTAGTTGAAATCTGTGACTTCTTAAGATCCCTTTGTATATATATTTTCTAGGTCAGATGTTGGATACTAGAATCTTGCTGTGATGTATGGAAATCAAATTTTCTTTAGGAGTGGAGTTTCATACAGCACGTAATGAGTCAGTGGTCTCCAGTGATGCTGCTTCCTCCTATGAGCTACCACCTGTTCTTTCTTTCATTTTTTTTTTTTATAAACTTTTAATTAAACCCAGATTATGTTTTCCACTTCTTAAAGAAGCCTAGTGAAAATCACACACAACAAAGTAGAAATGGCTTGGCCAACGCTAATGCTACTACGCTGACTGGAATGTATGTAATCCCATGTCGGAATATGTGTGTGTGCGTGAGAGTGTGAGACGCACACTGTGTGTGTGTGTGTGTGTGTGTGTGCGTTGGTGTGTGTGTGAGCAGACAGAGTGCAGTTGGCCAAACACCAGGCATGTGAACGCTTGAAGATTAGTACTCCACTTTCTAGGGGCCGAAGGGGCCACGTCAGTACAAAAAAAAAACAGAAAATGGCAGTGTGTGTCAAGAATACACACATAGTGCATTTGTGTACACAGATACACACTGAAACTTGTGTGGCGCCACACACTGAAAAAAAAAAAAAACATGTTAAGAGGTGCACTGTAGTTCACTGCTAAAGAAGGAAAGAAAGTGTATTTGTTCAACTGCATTTCCGGATACATGTGGGTGTGTTTGTGTTTATGGCAGCATGTCTGTAGTTATGTGTGAAGAGTGTGTGCTCTATGCACATGTGTGTGTGAACACATGTGTGAGTCAGTGTCTTTGTATGTGCGCTCTGTGGTGTCCTGCAGGGGGCTGTAGCTGTAGGTCTTGTTTATGTAGTCGGAGGGTTAAAGGCTAGGGGCGAGCGGGGCGGAGTCTGGGTCCACTCTGGGGCCTCCAGTCTCCAAAACCATTCAGCCACTTGACTAATGGCTCAGGGGATGAGGGTGTTAAGTCCCAATCTGAAGCTGTTTTGCTTTTGCTTTGTTTTTCATGTATACATGCATGATCAGACAGTACATGTTTAATTCAGGTACAAACTGACTTTCAGACACACACCCATCAACACAGAGTCACAGAAAAATAGATGAATGGAGATGATGAGGATTAACCAGATAAGACAATCAGGTCCATTCACACAAAGCATGCGGGTTAAACTTCAGGCAATCCACTATGCAAACTTTTAATTAAAAAAACAAACACTTCTCACGCTTTCCATACTCTCATATCCAGTTAGTTGATGGGATGGTGTTATTGTGGTAACATATGAGAATAAGTCTTCATGTGTAGACAAAAGAGGCCACTGTACCTGGAGATCCTGCTAATGATTCAGCCCTACTGACCACAAACGTGCGAGAAAGGGAGAGAGGGACTTGGGGGAGAAGGGGAAGATACAAGAGAGGTATAAAAGAAGGAGAAAAGTCTGTCAAAGGTGAGAAATAATCCGTGCTTACATATAAATAATAAACATAGATTAGATCTGATAAGGAGCCGTCAGCACAACTACCACTGACTTGTTTTGAGGTTAAACCAAAGAAAATGCACCATTAACTGCTCCATCAAGGAGAATCATTCAAGGATTTGATTTCTGATTTCTGCTGAACACCTACAGTGTCTGTAGGAGTTCAGCAGAACCTAAAGGAGGTTATTCTGATTTTTCACCAGTAGGTGTCTCTCAGGTCCCACCACCAAAGTGAATCAGAATAATGAGAAGAGCACTGCAGTTTATGAATGAAGGGAGAGGACTGAGCAGACCACTTGGTGACGTGTTCTGACGATGTCTTCAACGTTCAGAAACATTCATCAAATAATAGTTCAGCTTTTAACCACTTATTGGCCATAATTGTACAAACTTTGCTGGCTTGGTTAACTAACATAAATAAACAAAAAACATATGTCCTTGTTGTTTTGTTGTGTGGGACGATGAACTAAAGAAAAAACATTTCACTACGTTACATAACTTGCAAATGTACAGGACAGTTTAGTAATAGTCAAAGCTGAAGACCAGAAGGCTGACAGTTTTCAACACATCTTAGTTATTAGCAAAAAAGTACTGATGTTTGAAAGTCTGTAAGCTACAGTACATCGCACATCAGTGGTTTAGCTCTTAGGTCCCAACGCTGCACTTTTACAGTTTACTTAAAATGAATGCCAGTTTTCCACTTTGGGAATTTCCTCTAAATCTAAGTCCTCTAAGTTTTAAACCAACACAGGGGAACTCTTAAAAAAACATTTGAAGAAAACGAACAAGCATTAAACTTACCTGGCGAGGAGGTCAGAGCCATCATGCCATAGAAGGAGAACGGCCCCGCTTCAAACTTCATCCCCTCTTTTCCTGCCTCCACTTCCACTTTCCCCTGTTACAGTAGGAGCCAGAGATGGCGTAGGTGTTAAAACTATACAACCTAACAATAACATAACACATTACATTTCAAATATAGTTTCATTAACAAGTCAAGCTACTCACTAAAGACAGTTTTACATGTCATCTCTAACTGACCCTCGACTGCATGTTTAGATGTTGTATATTAAACATTTACAGTATATTTACAGTCTGTAGTATATTTCCTATCTGGGCTTTTCCACCACAGATTGGAGTTTTGCAATTACACTTTCACGCTATTTAAAATCTTTTGATTCTGTTACTGCCCAAATCTGTTTATTCAGTCCGTTCATGATTTTAGAACAAATGCACTCTCCCTATTTCCTCTCTTATTACTATTTGTAGTAATAATTTGTAGTAATCCACACACATTAATAGCAGCCAATCTGCTCTTAGGCTCGCTCTCAAGAGCAGTGACCTCACACTGGACAAAGATTTTTTTGCTTTTTTTTTTTTTTTGCAAAGACATAAGAATAGGGAAAAAAGAGATGAGATGGGTGGTGGTGTTTGTTAAGACACATTGAGAATACATATTTCAGATTTCCACACATTTAAACCTGGCAGCAGTGCTCAGTCACTACAATCAGCTGTGTACCACTGTGATACTGTATAAGAAACTGTACCTGTACGGTACATTTCTTGTGAAGTATTGAGAACTACTGTTTTCCTTCAAAATTTAATATGAAGTTTATTAATATTAACTTAAAATATGAATAAACATAATCAGCCAACAGTCATCTAAAGTACTCTGAATTGGGTTTCTTAGTTCAGACATTTGTATTAGTAATGAGCTTTTGATCTGTGGTATTGCTGCTTGTTTTAACAGAAACTGCCCTGCAGTACAATCATACCATGCATAACTTTTTAGGATGTGTGGCACCTGTGAGAACAAACCCCCGCAGTACGGCTCTGTTGGATGGATGGCTTTACTGTGAAAAACTGTAGGACCAAGAAAAACATGATCTAGCTGTACCCGCAGCAGCATGTCCCTGCCCTAAATGTGTGCAGTGTTATTTATAGAGTAGAGTAGTAGAGTAGTGTGGCTTTGATAGTAATACCCTTCTTAATGAATTAAATATTATATATTGTTACTTAAGTAATGTACATGAATGTGATGGTGTGAATCATAACAGCACACAGTGTCAGAGTAGTCCAGTAGTGGTCTGACTGGACTCAGTGGATCCACAAACCTGCAGAATGAGGATGAAATAATCCACGGGTTTGTTCCTATGGAAGAGGTAGTGCTCTGGCGCCCGCTTGTTCTTATCATCGTATTTCAGCTCCTGGATGACGTTCGGGTGCTTCAACAAGCGGAGCAGGATCTTTTCTGTCATTTGCACTGGTGCAAATGGCTCAACCTCTAAGGAGGAAGAGAGAGAAAGATGGAGACTGTGAGAAAGAGGAAACACAGATGCTGCAAGTATGGCATGAATGACCAATAGTTGAGAGATCAGCCAACAGTCAACTAAAACGCCTGTCATTTGTTGCACATTTTTTTACAAACTTATGACATTTTTTAAACCAAACATCCAATTAACGGGTCTTGTGCAGAAACCATGTAGCTCAATTGGTAGGGTAGTCGGTTCAAATCCCGGTCCTCCTGTGGCTACATGCTGAGGTGTTCTTGGACAAGACACCAAAACCCTGATCCCTGAGTTTAAATACAACTCAAATAAAACAAAATGAATAATTAAAATATACTTGTGCATGATGGATAAACTGTCAAGTGTAAAAAATAGTTGTCAAGCACTGATGTTGGTTATGATCAGCTCCTCTGTTGTTTTTACTAATGTTCCTTTTTACTCATTACAGGATTTGTTTGTTTTTCCCAGAATCTAAAGATGAAGAGTGTTGTACGTTATGTTTCTTGACTACATCTAAAAAATGCAGAGTTCATCAGTAATTACTATAATTAGTTTAGTATTTTGTTACAGTCCCAGTTCAAGTTAT